>WAAE01005426.1:14540-132193 GCA_013400495.1 Nicator chloris | reverse complement strand
CCCACACAGCTTTATTTTGGATTTACCAGAGTATACAAAGACTGCTGGTGGGGGATAAAGCTGTTTGGTTAAAAATGGGAATGCTATGACTATAAAAGTTGAAAGGGGAAAAAAAAATCTGTCCTAGAAGGGCTACGTGGCAGTCTTAATTTGCCTGACTCCTTAGCAGAGGTTTTCCACTTCTGTTTCTGCCAAGTAAATTAAATTTATGAAGAGAAGCTAAACTCCAAGGGTTGGACTGTTAGTATCTTCTGACAAGGTTAATGTGGTGAAGCAGAATATTGATAATAATGAGCTGACATTTTACCAGTGGACCAGCTGAGAGATCCTTGTGTTCCTACGTAATGTGAAGATTGAGTGTCCTGTAAGCTTATTGTTTTATGTTTTGTACTTGCTTTTGCATGCATGCCAGGACATGCTCTGGGAAGAGGCATAAACTTTTTTCCTTTTTTCTTTCACAAATACATTTCTTTCCTGTCTAGAGCTGGAAAAGAGGAGCACAAGAGGGGTTTTGTTAAATACGGCAAAATCTAATTACAGCTTGATTTAAAGCCACATTTACACAATGGCTGAGGGGTGAGTTCACTTCCACAAAAACAAACTTGTTGGCTTCCTACTGTGCATCGGGGAATGTGAAGATGCATGTCCTGGAGAGCAACTGCCTCCCTCTGCTGGCACCAGCTCTTCTTACGCTGTGCTACGGCTCTGCTACATGATATAAAAATACAGCTGTACTCCTATGCAAAAGAACAGTGGTGCATGAATTCACTGGTGTGTGCTCGTCTTACTGGTTGTGCCACAGGTAGTACACGGGACATCATGTGTTCCATGGCCTGGTGTCTGTTTTCTACGAGCTTTAGAAACCTTGCTCCTCTAAACGGTTGTGTCCACCAATCTTTATCTTGAATAGTTATGTCCCTGGTGGTTCAAAGGGAAAATGTGGGTGAACAAACTACGTTTTCTTGCCATTGTGGTTTTCACTCAGTGTGCAGCTCTGGAAAGTGCGAGATCTCATTTTGTTTGCCTGCTGAAGTAGTTGAAAATGTGGTTTTCTTTCAACTGGTTCAAGTGTTCTGCTGTTTTTTTTAACTTGATTTCTCAGATGACAAGGTTGCACATCAAAAAGTTCATAATTTGTAGTATGTTTTTCACTTCCAGGGATACCTTTTGCTTAAGAATCATCACAGGTGGTTTCCTAACAGCACCTCATAGTTGAGACTATGGTCTTTATTCTTCCTTTTCTGGCTGATGACTGAATTATTATCAATTTTTTCATGATTGAACTTGCACTTTACACTGCTACTACTCCTTCCATTTCTGCTACTCTAGTTCATAGGAGTTAGAATAGCAGAGTTTAGAGATTAGGTATATACACTGCCATTGTCTAGAAAAATAAGGCTCTGTGGGGGTAGAAGGTGCCTGCTGGTGAGACTGAAGTTGCTGTGCTGCTCAGCAGCATTGCTGAGCCATGTTTGGAAGCTGCTTAGTGAGGAGATTTGTGTTAGTGCAACGCTGGGGCAAGTGGGTTGGTGTACATGGGGAAGTCCTTCTTGGGGAAGGACTAACAGGCATAGGGTGGGTGGGGAGGGGAGGGAAGGGGTCACTGGTATTCACAGAAATAAAGGAGGGACAAGAAAGCTTGCCCAGAAGAAAGCATTGCAGACACACTGGTGGAGAGGCAAAAGCAGAGATGGAGGGCCTAGCATGGACAGCAGTGGAGGGAGATATGGCCCTCTGAGCTGTGTCTTTGAAGGTCTGCAGAGTGCTTCTGAAAGAAACAGTGAAATCAGAGAGTCTGGCAGGGTATTTCTGGCAGTTAAAGAATTGCCCAAAATTGTTGGTCCTCTGAAGAGTCGACAGGCAAACATATGAAGAAATGTCAAGTTGCAAGAGGCAGAGAGGGGAGGGGACAAGATCTTTAAGGTGAATAGTACTTTCAGCACTAGAGTGACGACCTCCTTTTTTTTTGTTTGGTGTCAACTCATTTCACACTTCTCAGAGAATTACAGACCCAGCCATATTACTGTGATACTGGTGAACCATATCTGAAGTTGATGATGGGGGAAAAAGGACCACATAGCTTGCTGTGATACTGAGAGGTCAGTGGATGACAATCTCTATGTATAGCTGTATACAGCTGCACTCCAAAAAACTACAGGAAGGTCTCTTTACCATGAAGTCATACCCAGGGAACTGTCCTCCTTAAGTCTTAGACTTCAGTTTACACAAACTTCTGTAAACAGCAAATCACCATTTCTTACTGCTTTTTGAGATATTTCTGCCCTTTATTTGGTCCTTGCTGGCGTTCTGTTGTTCAGCATTTTGCTTTTTCTCAGAGAATTAGTCACATGAAGGTCATCGGCTGCAGAGGGATAAAGAAGTTGTCTTTTTTAGCACTGTTTTGTCAACATTGTATGTGGCCTTCAAACCTTAAGGTGTCCCAAACGGCAAGGAGGATCCCCTTATGGATTTAGCTTTTTCTGTTGTTTAATGTTGAAGTTCTGACTAGTTCTAGGAGAAGGAAGATGAGTATTCATCAAGATAAAAAAGCAGTCAGGTCTAACCTTAGAGTATTCTTCTCAAAGACAATATGGTGAAGAAAATGTTGACAGGAAGGAGAATCTTTGAGCACATTTGTGAGTGTCCAGGGGTCAGAGTCAATGTTTTCTTTGGCTGCCCACAGGAGGACAGTGGCACTTCAGCACAATGCCCAGTGAAGTACTCATTGTCATAACCCATGTGGTCCCTGTTCTTTGTCTCCCAGGTGGTTCTGGGCAGTCACTGCTGGAAACCACACAGATACCTAAAGGAGTCGTGTGCTTTTGCATCATCTCATGTCAACCAGAAACTCTGCAGTCAGTTTCTCAAGAGGAGATGACTTGAAGGGCAGAGGTATATGGATTGCCTCTACCTTTTCTTCTGATTATTTTTTATTGTTAAATGCTTCTAAAAAACCAAAACCAACAATCAACAGTTTGATAAGATCCCAGCTGCTAGTCAGTGTTGATATGCAGAAGTCACTTGGTATGAGTTGCAAGCTTTGTTCTTTTGGAAGCTTTTCTTTCAGCTGTGACCATTGTAAAGTTATTCTCCCAGGAGATGCTCAGATCTTCCACCCTCACCCCGAATAACTGAACAGACTAGGTGTTCTTGCTGTTTCTTTGGTGGATACATGTTCAGAGATTGACATTTTCAACTGTATTAATTACCAGAAGTACACCATCAAAGTATTAGGTATGTGATCTTATTACTTTCCTGAAAGAGCCATAAAACCTAAAAACAACCAAACTCTGGCCGTTGTAAAATTTTTATAAGGAAGATTAAATTTAAATTTATGAAGAAGGATGTTCCAAAAACATGTAGTATATGAGAGAGGTAGTTTTCTTTGTTCTAGTTACACTGGATCTTCTCTCTATTTTAAATAAATTTACCACTTGTGGTGAATCTAATTTTTATTTAACACAAAGGTTTTTGGCACCATACTCAAGTGAGAAAGTTTGCAGAATTGAGGGCATTGGATGGGACAACCCTCCTGTTGCATCCTCTAGATTTGATTGCATAAGGGACTTGATGTACCAAATGTGGCCAGCACATCAAATTAATCAATTGACTGCTGATCTCGAGCATTGAGTGCCCGCTGTGGTTTTTTCACAGAACCCTGGTTAGCTCTGACCAGTAGTGATACGGGACATTGAGCTGTTCAGAAGGCAGTGGCTGCATCTTTGCTGTACCATGAACTCCTGTGCCTCTCCCTCATGGAGGAAGCAGCTCTCTTTATCTGCAGGGTGGTGAGCTGTAAGTGAACTTCCAGTGGAGGATCTCAGTCCTTGAATCTTACCACTGTCATTGCCAGGTCTGGACTTGTCTCCCAACTTACTAGAAGCTGCATCATGGCACCAAATGTAGCTTTTCAAGATAGTCTTTATCCTTCCATAAGGGCAGCTAATGTCGTGGTGGTGATAATGAGTGATCCAGATTTACCTGCTCTGCAATAAAACTAAATGTTTCCACCTAGGCCTGTTTTTTAGAAGGTGTGTTGAATGAAAAGAATCCCCATTTATTTTTTTCCAGAGGAACTGGTACTGGGCTCTGTGATCTCTTGAAGTCCAAAGAGTACGAAGAGTAGCAAATTAATTCTCTGTGAACTCTTTTGCTGCTGATTGTATTTTTCCGCCATTGTCCATCCCTGCATCCTCCTACAATGGCACAATGTAATGAGAAGAGCTTGTTGCTCCCAACAATTAGCAAGTTTCTTACTAACAGACTTCTTAATAGACTTAAGTATAAATACTTGTGCTAGATAATTGCACATTTTGGAAGCTAAGTCAGCCTTCCCTGTGTATGTCGACATCTTCAAAATAGTTTTCTGATCTGTAAAGTATTTTCCAGAAAGAGACATGCTTTTGCATAGATCTGTTTAATACTGTTTAACAAACAAAAAAAAAAGTTTAAAAAATAGTATTACTGTGTCTTTTGTTGCTGCTGCCTGTTACAGCCACAATTTGTGATCTATACTAGGTTAGGTGCTCTAGGCTTTCAAAGGAGTGAAAAGTTTTCTCCTGTGTCATATAAACAATATTTGATCAGAAGCACTCTAGAGTGAACTGCTCAAATAAAGAAAGACTGAGATACATGACCTCAGCCCAAAATCGATAATTTCAATGTGATTTAAGTTGTCTTTATCTGGAACTGTTTGGCATTAAAGTGTAATCAGTCTGATTTCCAAGCTTACTATATTCACATCAGTTCTAAATGAAGTCTTCTGTTGCCTGTGGATTATTCCTGTAGGGTTTTGTCTCCTGTAGAACTTTGTTTGTCATCTCTCTTCTCTTTCTGTGTTCTACTAACAAGAACAGGTTCAAAGAAATGAATAAATCTATATAAACAGTGCTTACTTTGTGACTATTTCAAGTTGCATCTTAATAACTCATTTCTACAGGAACGTCTTTTGCAATGCTCATTCACTTTTTTCCCTGCAATAGGCAGCCTGTAATGAAAATGTTGACTCACCTGAATGATGTCTCTGTTTTCTTTATTCTCTAGAACAGATTGAAAGATAAATTTAAATTACAAGTATTAGATCACTTTTGCTTGGACAATTGCTTTTGATTATACCAAGTTACTGCACTCACCTATTTAAGTCACAGTCAACATTTTAAATATCAGTGTTAAGGGAAGCAGGAGAAGTTGTCCTAAAAGATGATTGCTCCATATCTTGTTAGCTTAGTATTTTGAGTCTCTTCAAATTAATGGTACTCCTTGTATTAAAGAACTTCGTATAAAGAAAGAAATTGATTATCTTGACAAGGAGGGGTGGGGCAGAAGGGATCTGTGAGATGTAGCTTGGATATGCACATAGTGTAGTCTTTCATTCTTTTTTAGATTGCACGACAGCAGCCTTTAATTTTTGAATGCTTTAATTCTAGTGCAAGTACTCAAATGACTCACCAGTTATCTAAAGCATCAGGTAACTATATCTATCTTTAGCTTTGTTCTATCTTCTTATCCTTGTTTCTATCTTCATTTTCTCAGTGGTAGGCTACAGTGAGTTTAATTAGTGTTTAGAAAAACAAGAACCCGAAACAATGTGGGAAGTGTTCCCAAGTGTTCTCATGAATACAGCCTCTGCAGGCTTTCTCTTGGGATGGTCAAGACTTATGGAGGGTAAATTCTCCGTCTCCTTTCACAGCACCTTCAAACAACATAACTTGACCCCAATGCTAACAGACTGGGCTTTTCAGTTGGAGGTGGTAGTGTTTTTAACAAGAGATGTCTTCTCCGTGCTACCTGCAGCGGTGCCTTCATTTTGGTGGTTGGTCTTTGCCAAGGCATGACCCTGGCCTTAGCTACATTCCTCCTCCACCCAGGGATTGCTGTGTGCCGCAGAGCGTGGTGTTCAACCATGGGAGGGGGTCAGCCCTTCCAGCTAATTCTATCAAAGTGCTGAACTGCAGGGGTTCAGTCAAGAAATCAATACTCTTTTTCCATCTGACTGCCTTGAAGACTATGTAAATTAAATCTGTCTGTTAAAAAAGTTATGTCTACACTATAAGAAATACAGTTGGCAAGTGTGAGCTGATGCTTATGTTGCTGCTAGGAAGGATCTTACCTGGATAATTTCGTTTTTAAAGTAGTTATTGGTAAGTTCCCCGGAGATTTGTAATAATGAGATGAAAATAATCTACACAACAATTACAATTCTACTGTTTTCCTCACAAGTTGTGTAGATCTGCCTGCAGCAAGCTTTGCAGGTTGATGAGGTGAGCGAAGATATATTGCCACCTGGGAGACATCCTTTGTTTTCTGGAGTTGTCTGCCTATTAATACCTTTATGTGTATTTTTGTTGCCTTTTTGTCTTTGACACATACTTTTTTGCTTTCTTTTGGTTTTGTTGTGTTTAGGCTTTTCTGACATAGTGTACTTCTGAAGTGTAGACGTGCCTCTCCTTCACCACCAGCAGCTTCTACAGGTTTTGGACTTTATTTTTTTAATATCCAGGCCAGCTCACTTATCCTCAGTTAGTTAGTTTTATATTTTTATTTACTTGAGGAAGTTACCTGTAAGTTCTGCCAAACATTAACTCAGAGTCAGCTGCAGTAAAGCTGGAGGAGTGTCATGGGTTGGGAGACATGAGATGTTCTAACATATGATAAAACTGGGAAGACTTTAAGGAGTGTCTGGTTTTACTCCAAATTTTTTCTTCCATTAGTTTTGGGCATTGAAATAATAAGTCTATAGAGACCCAAAAAATGATGTGAATACTGCAAAACATGACAGATAATTTTCAGACTTTTCCTTTATGCACTCTTAGGTCTGTGAAAGTCCATTTAAATCCCATGTTCTGAATGAGTACAGCCTTCTGAATTAGTTCTTTTCTCTAACATAGAGTGTAGAATTGAAAAAAAAAACACAACATATATCTAGTTTGGTTGATTTTTGGTCTCATTTTATTTATGTGGTGCAAAACAATCGTAGAAGCTACTTTTACCTGATGTAATGTACTAGTTTACCATAAGAGTTTGTTATATCTGGATAGAGATACCAGATTTCTCTTACCCAAGAGAAAATGAGCCTTTTAAACTCTTCCCAAAATCAATATGTCAAAGCTGTTTCAGTTTGTTTTAAATGAAACAGATACAAAATTATATAAATGGGGAAGTTGTGTGTGTTCTGAACAGCTTGAATACTGTAAGTGAGATAAATGATTAGATTTTTGCAAGTTAGCCATGCACATGCTGCAGCCTATCAGCATGAACTGATCAGCATGAAAACTCAGTACTAAGTGCAGGGTTGTTCACGTTGCTTCCACTCAGTCCTTCCAAACAGGAATATTCATGCTAGTGAGTGGGATATGGTGGAATTGCCAGCGGCAGTCCAACTGAGTATAGAAATGACATTTTTCAAGTTATGCCATTTTTCATAGTTATGCAGTTTCTGTTACAGAATACAAATAATGTATACAATGAAGTCAGTGTTAAACACTTAGGCAACTCTGAAACTTGCTAATGTTTCATTTTTCTAGTAGCCCTTTTACTGTGGTTATGCTGCTTATGTTTTGACTACAGACTACTGGAATTTGCTTTGAAAATATCAGTGTCTGTTTTATTTGGGGATTACTTTTAGAGCAGCTTCTTCTATAAATCCTGATTAAGGCAGACGTCAAGAAGATACTTTCTTGGCTCATGTCACTAAAGATTGCGTTGTTGTAGAATGTGCAGGATATAAATGTTTGAGACTGACTTCACTTAGCCTTGAGTACTCACCTTTTGACCTTATCTTCCCCTGTATGTGCCTACTTTCTGTAGGGACAAAAAGGGTTCCTGTTGTGCTATTGAGGTGATGTGTGGGATTACTGATTTCCCTTCCTACCTGCTATATGTTTAGGACTTTAAGACTCTCACTGCTGAGAGTCATGCACTTGATGGGAGTGGGAAATCAGTGATCAGTGCACAAATGCGCTGAGCTTCACTGGGTACATTATTAGAAAAGCTGAGTTATACATGCTGTATGTTGGTGCTCACAAACTGTATGTGAGTTTACAGTGAGGACTAGGTTCAGGACTCTAACTATTACCCTCATTTTTCCTAATCTTATGTTGGTAAATTCTTGACAAAATAATGAATGCCCATGTGATATGCATGTAAACAGTGTTAAATTACAATGCCTGTGAGATGAAGATTGTTATGTGTTTGCAATTTACTTAATTTAAAACTGAAAATTCTAAAGCTTGTGCTTTTAGAAACTTGTTCTGGAAGTGCAGTGGAGTTGCATCTGGGACAAAGGTCTGAAAGGTTCCATCTGGTTTGGACACTTCATAAGAATTGCCACCAGAAGAAATTCTGGTTATTGACACCAGTGGTGTTAAAAGTGGTGTCTTCTGTCAGGCTACTGTGCCATGCAGAACTGTGCTTCTGGGAAATTGGGCACCTTTTTTTTTTCCTCCCAGGACTAGGAAAGGAAGGTGAAGAAAAGGTCTGCTGGTTTGCCCAGAAAAGGTTTGAGAAGGAAGGACAGTAGAGTAATTTGTCCCCAGAATGTTGCAGAATTCCCCTGTCTTCTTCAGAGCACTTCTTAGCTTCCATACTAGTTTTGGTAGGATCATCCCTGTCCCCTTCACCGTAGTTGGAGCACTATGCAGGGAGGGAAGTGTCTGCTCAAATGTTCTGGAAAGGATGGAAAGGAAGGCATGGGAGCTACTCAACTTAGGGAATGGCCACTCATTTGTCTCCATTTATGCTGAGTTTTTATAGCCCTTCTTATGCTTTGTGTGCTCATTTTGCATTAGAGAATTGGACAAAGGCATCAAGCAGTTCTTGGAAGAAGGGTAAGGGGATCTTATCAGCTCAGCAAAATTTAACTTGCTGGGTGTACAAGCTGCCCAAGATGAAAGTCTGCTCTTCTTTAGGAACATTATATGGAATAAGAGTCCTGATGACTCTTTCATAAAAGAGCTTTTGGCTTGCTCTATTAAATAATTAAATCTCACTTCCTGGAGAGGCTTTTCATCTGTGCCAGTAAAATGCTTCTGGCTTCTTATAAGAAGACCGTGAGACTGGGTTCCAGTATGGCGAGTCACGGTTGCTGGTTTTATATGGACACAATTTCTAGAAATTTAATTATAATCTTTCTAAGATTAAAATCTAAATTTATTTTACTTTTGGCTAAAAGGGCTTGACATTTAATAAGCTTTCTTCAAACTCGTTAGCCTTGATTTCTGTGGTAACAAAGGCCATTGCATAGTTTTCTTCTGGGATTCGTTGTGCTAAATATCTTCAATTCTGGTGTAAAGTAATAAGATCTTAGAGTTGCTCTGAAACCCTGAATTATGGGTGTGGACTGGAGACTTGAAGTCTCAAAGGTTTGCAATCTCTGAGCTCCCAGAGAGCTACCTGGCAGCAAGGAGGGTTTTGTGCAAGTGCCTGTATGCATTAGTGTCTGCAAAGAACCACTTCATGTTCCAACAGTTGCACCTTGACTTGCTTTCTAGTTGCATCTTGCAGCTCAACATAAACACCTTCTCGCATAGAGAGATGTAAGAGAGTGAAAAACAGTCTCTTTATTAAGAAACCAATGGGGTTTAGAGAGCCTGATGGGTCTTCATTGTCATCACAGAAGATCAAAGAAAACCTTGGAGCTGCTCTTTCTACTCAGAATTGGAAATAACATTCTTAATTACAGAAGCGAGCAGGTCTGACAGAGTTTTTTCTTCAAAGGGAAGAATGCTGTACTTCATCTTTCAGCCTTTGCACTCTTTGCAGCATAGCATTTTTGAAAAATTACACCTGTCCTCTAATGGAAGACTTGTATTTAAAGTTTTCCCAGGCCAGTCTTATCTCAGCTGGATATATTCAGCATCAGGTTATGTCACCCGTTTCAGCAACGTGATCATAGTGAACATGCTACTAAATAGAGAAGAAGAAAATGCCAGCAGGGGTGATGAAGATTAATAATGTGGAGGTGCTGGAAGTTTACTTACTATATTGCAAGCTCTTTTTTCCTGCTCTTCCACTAGGGAAATCAATACTTGTCTACCAGCTTTCTCGCTTAAGTGAAGGTCTCAGGGTGCCTGTTTTCCACCAGCAACTACAAAAAAAATGTGTCTCCACTTATGAGGCCCTTTTGTGGCTTGTTCCAGTATAGTTTTAACCTCCCATGTCCTTGTTTTTAAACAGTTAACTTTTGCTACCATTATAGCTCGTGTTAGGACTTCAACATCTTACATCAGTCCTAGTTGGTTTGTTTTTGTTTTTAATTGTGGTTTTTTTGTTTGTTTTTCTCAGGTTTTTTTTTTTTAATTGCACTCTTTTTTTAAACCTCTTTGTTCTAGTCTGCAGATGTGTCTTTCTCACTTAACCATTTGGAAGCAGAGGCTGTTTTTTCTATAATGTATTTTCCAGTCTTTGACTCGCTAGGGTCATGATCATTGGTTCTATGTACATCAGTCATGCATTATATGGGATCCATGTTCTGGATGAACTGTTTAAAGCCATTTCTGTACTTACTGTAAAAAGTGTGATCCCTTTCTGTGGTTCACCAACTTTTGTGGCCATCCAGCTGGCCAGCTAGAGGCTGTGAAATGGTGGCTACAAGGCACACGTGTTTTCATTTTGGGAAGGCCTTGGTTGTGCTGATGGGTGTCATGCCTTTTGAAATGGACAGTTTGTACTGTGTCTCTGCCAGTAGCTGCAAGGAAAGGAAGTGGAGGGAGAAATAAGCAAGGTGGAAACAGGAGGGCACAAAGCATATTTGTGTAGTTTGAGGTGAATGCTGAAACACGGTATAGATGTGAAGAAAACCTTGCACTGAAGTAAAAATGGGTGGAACTTGAGGAGGAATGGAAAGTAGACATTGGTATGAAGATGTGTTGAGTGGTAGGTGAAGGGAAGCAAGAATAGAATCATACTGTGTTATTCCACGTTTGGTTTTGTGTCCAAAGTGCAAGTGCTCAGCATAGTAAACCTCTTGCAGGTTTCACTTGGGATCCTTTTATGCCACATCCATCAGCAACAGAATGAAACACGTCTCACTGACAGCTGAACTGCTCCTCCCCTGGCTCTCCAAGGTGGCAGAGATGGACTGGTGTCACCATTTCAGTCAGTTAGGGCTGCAGTGAAGATACTGCTAGTATGGAGGTCTGTGAAGGCAAGGGATGGTAATGTACCTTGGAATGTGGGTGTGGGGGATTTTTTCGTATGGTTTTTCCATGATTCTGAGATAAAAGTGAGTAAGAATGCTATAAAAAATAGTCTGTAGGGATCAGTCTTAGTGCCATCCTGCAACAAGTCTCTGGTGTTAATATAGAGGCATCTCTGCCTGTTATTAAGCTTATAGGGGTGTTCTGTCTGGGGCTTTTATGTATATAATGAGCATATTTGAAAAAAAAAAAGCTTGAAGTTACAGGTTATCTTTCCAACTTCAGAACAGGATCAAGAGCATTGACAAATCCACACATGTGGACAGGTAACTGCTTGCTTAACAGTCAAAACTGGGGCAATCCAAGAAATGTCCCTGTGCTACACAAAATGCAAATAAGTTTGTTCATGCTGATTGGCAACATCAAGGCATTTGTGACTTCCAGAAAAAAAGTTTATACAGCAAACACTAGGCCCATGTTTTATTTTCCTCCATAAATGATGATGGGCCTAGTGATGAGTTTGCCACCAATTGGCAGAGTTCCCATATACTTGCTAGGAAAGGAAAGAGCTCAGCAAATAACTATTGTGAAATCAAAGGCATTTTGTAAAGAAAAAGAAAATAATGCTAGATAAATTTATTTGGGAAGGAAAACTGGAATGTAGAAAAATTAGTGGAAAGTTGTCCCCTTATCTTTTAAGTTGTGTGAGTGTCAGAAGTACGATCCAAAAATCTTAAGATTTTGTTGTTATGTAAACATAACTATGGGATGGTTTAACTTACTTCTAAAAGTCTAATGAGTGCATCAAGCCAAGTAAAATATTCATTAGAGTAATTGGTTCAGTTCAACCTCTCAAGGCTACAGCTTGGAAATATACACACTATTGCCTTTAGAAATGCAGCATGTTGATTCACCAGCCATTTTTCTCAACTTATTTTCATTCCATATGCTTCCTATACTTTGCAAAATCTAATTAAATAACTGAGGTAGCAGTTTGCAAGCAATATTTGATACATTTTTAAGCCAAAGGTTAAGTGGTATCCAGAGTAAAACCTGTTCAGTTGCAAGACACATCAGACATTTTTAAGATATTCTTGTTTTAAAACAATTGGATATGAAAGTACTTACAGAAGTGATAATAATATAGTAAAAAGTTATTTGTTGCCAAAATAGTAATCTGTTTGTTAATTCACTTAGATATGCCTAAATGAAGTGTGAAATTCATTAATGTGCTAGCTAGACAGTTTTCACTGTAGGAAGCTGGCTTTAGTGTCATATGATGAATTCATCATACCCTCATAGGTTTTCCTCTCTCCTCCCCTCCGTGATGGGCATCTGCCTCGGACCATATGGTTTTGGAAAATTTTAATTGAAATTCCTCTGTCAAGGAGCTGAGCTCGAGAAAGCCTAACTTGCTTATAATTGCTAAAAATGTTGTGGAGACCTTCTGTTTCCATGCGGAGGAGCAGGAACTTGAAGCTTAGCACAGGCGGGTAACTTGTGCCAGGGACAGGCTTTTGCTTTCGATGAAAGTCTGCCGAATATTGGCCAACTTGTGTACCTTTCACAATTTGTTCATTTCCAACAGAGGCTTGCTGGAGTCTCTTGTGACTGTGTCCTCATGAAACCTGTGTTCTCTGGGATTTGATGTGTCTCTTGTGACTGTGTCCTTATGAAACCTCTCTTGGCTTCCCTTGCTGGCACATCTATAGATGGCTCTATCCTGTCACAGGTCCAGTGCATAGTGCAGGTGCTCGTGTGCCATCACCATGGGTGGCAGGGCAGGCTGGTGGAGCTCTGTGTTGTCCTCAGTTGGAGTTTTAGCCGTCTGCCATTGCCAAATGTGGGTTCCTGTGAATGACTACTGACTCCTAAGTGTTAGCCCTGCTGTGCAGTTCCCCGTACCTTCCTGACCCAGCGTATCGTCACGATGGTTAAAAGCGAGTGTAAAAATTGACATAGACATTGGCACTCTTCTGACGGATCTGCAGAGCTAAGCACAGAGGTTTAGTGAGTATTGATTCTGTTGCAGAGACAAATAGGTGTTTCTTGAAATGTACCTTTGCAGCTGGTTGTGGGTCCTTCAACTGCAGCTGCTCTCATGATGTTTTGAAAAAGTAAGCAACTCCTGGAATAAACACCCTGCTGCAATGGTATGTTGAGAGTGTGCTGCCAGGGCAGCCCTTGCTGGGGCTGTGGGTGAACGTGCCCTTGGAGCCAGCAGCTCAGTGGGAGGAGGCAGAGGCTGGCTGCTGGGGAGCCCTGCTGGAGCTGAACAGGGTGAAGCAGTGAGGGCGTCCTCCCCCTCTGCTGGGCAGAGGGTGGGGCACACATGTAAGCTTAGCAGCTTGCATGAGGAGCCAAAACTTGAGAGTCCTGTAGCAGCTGAAGCCTGGTTAAATCCTGTTTCAGGTTTTTTGGTCATTTTTTCAAGTGTTATCCATGCCTTAGTGGTTTGTGAATGGAGATTAGATTAAAAGGATGATTTGAGTCTCTTTGACTTTTTTTTTTTTTGGTGTGTTTGTGCATCCTTTCTTTTGCTTAGCAAATGTGAGCATTCCCAATAATCAGAGGACAAGGGTAAAGACTTTTATTGGTCTTATTACCCTGTTGCTACCTTTGTCAAAATGTTGTTAGAAAAACAACATTTTGGATCTGATCGTCAAATCATTGTGCATCTTTTTCACATGGCTCTTGAACTCTTCCAGTTAAGTTTTTAACCCCTGTATAACTGCCTCTCCTGCCTTTCTTCATTAAATACATAGTTTCCTGGTTTTGAGCACTATGGCTGAGAAACTTGGAATATTCTACAGTATTTTAAAGAAGCATAGTTTATAAAAATTGCTGAGCTTCTTAGATGGTGTAATCTAAAAAGAAAGACCTAATAAAAGACTTAAAGAAAGACTTAAAATCAATAATAAATAGCCTTCTTTTTTCAAAACACAAAACTTAATGTTGGCTGACCATTGAATCAAGGAACAAAATCTCAATTCCTGGATTTCTTTTTTATTTATAGCCGTGTATAGCTTTGAGAATATTATTCTTGCAGCGGTGAAATCTACTTCTAGCACAGAGCAACTCTTCATGAGCAATTTTCATTGGCAGATTAGGAAAGCTGTGACATAGCTATTTACATATTGCCAGTGAATATGGTCTTGCACTGTTACCACACTGACATCTTGTTCCATTAGTAAAATTATATATAGTACCAAATGTAATTTTTGTCCTGAAGTAAGTACAATAGCTAGAAAGTGTTTGTGGACAGCCTTTAATATCATGCTCTTGGATTGTGCTTGATACTGTATGGTGCTGGTGATAAGAGTAAAGAATTAGGAAAAATGCCAGCGTGGGCACAGTGGAATTCATTATTGCAGTGGGGTTCAAGCTCTTGCTAGTGTAATGTTTATGGATATGGTTTATGTGTAACTTATCGAAACATCTTCAAAATGCATTGTAGTTTGTATGTGCATAATTCTGTAGCATTATGGTATTTTTGTAATATCAGTCATGAAAAATGTACTGTATCTCACAAGAGAGAGCTGGCACACTAACTGGTTTTTCTGATAGTCAGTCTATGTATTTCCATCTTGTCACTGATGTTTGAAAACCTTTTGGTCAGTGTAGACCTTAGGTGATTATATGAACCATGTGGGTACCGGAGACATCTGAAGAGTGTTTTTCTGTTTTTGCTAAACAGAGTGAGGATTAATGGAAGTGTACTACCAAGGAAGACTAAACAACCGTCTGTATCTTTTTTTCATTATTGTTTACCTGATGCTGTAGAAGCTCCCAGCATCTTTCAAATACACAGTGCTCTCTTGGAACATACCATTCCTTTGTTTTGTGGACTTATTTATAAAATAAGCATAAGTAAGCATGTAGGACTTAGTTGTGTTAGTTCCCCATACATCTAAGTAGTCTTTGCTCATGAGAAGTATTTTACAGAAAACTTAAGGTTCTTTGCATAATGGCAAAAACTTCTTTGGCATTCGCACCCTAGCCTCGTGAAAGCTTAGTTAGGACTTTATGTGCCAGTGCACACAGGAGCCCTCTGATCATCTGGGTGTCCACCCACGGGTAAATGGAAAGGACAGAGGGGATCCTGTTGACTTCTGTAGGGCTACTGTGCACTGAAAGCGTGCGTGTGGTGCCTCGCTGATCTGAGGTCCACGTTGTGGACTGTGCAGTAACGCACAAAACCCGAGATCTGCTCCGTGTGGTGCTGGCAATGTGTACATTCGGAACAAGAATGCCTACTGGCAGAACAAACAGCTGCATTTTATTGTCTCCTTGAAATAGACCTAGCAAACTACAAGTGGTCAGCTTCTCAAAGGGCACAGCTAAATCCATCCTTGTGTTCAGAGATGGAGACAAACCCCCTCATAGGTGAATCACCGGGAAAAACAACAACACCAGCAGAAAAACCCAACCAGGAATTTCATGGTGACGCACCCAGACAAATGGCAGTCCCACACGGTGATGCTGCGGGCTGCAAGGTGCGATCTGCCGGGCTGCGTTTCCGCGCCGTGCCTCAGCAGCCCTGTGCTCGGCCAAGGGCTATAATTAGATTAGCAGCCTGCTCAGCAGCGGTGCCAGCCTGCGAGCCTCAGCGAGCATGTGCTGGATTCTGCATGTGCCTCCCGCTTATTGGCGGCCGGGGTTGCTGCCTGCCGGTTTGATAGGTTTCCCCAGTAATCTTTATGCTGCATTACAGACATAGATACAGAGGTACTGCGTGCATGCAACGGGAGAGGTGCTCAGCTTGTAGCGTAAAAGAAAGCCCACAGATGAAAGGCACCGGTCTTTGTTGCAAAGCATCAGTACTTAAGGACTGCTAGCTGGGAGCGGAGAGGTCAGTGAAGGAGTTTTACTTGGTGGTAATTACTTTCAGGTCTTTATCTCTCCGGTAAAACAGTCATGCATGAAATGAATACTGTTAATCATGTCATCTGTTTAATTTGATCTTGCTTTCGTTAATGTCATGTATACTCCGGTGGGAGAGCCATCAGATTACAAAACATATCATCAGAGTGAGTTCAGTTAAAAAATAGACTGTATTTATATAAGAATATTGCTTTCATTTGAAATTTGAGCCTGTGCATGAGAGTGATTTTACTGGTTGCCTTTTGTTATGCTAATAGAGATATTTCTTTTATTGGAATTTTTTCTGCGAGCAATTGAATTAGAGCATTTACAACTATTAGCATATGAAGCTAAATCTGTAAATATTGATCAATTTAAAGAATAATTTTGTGAAGTATTTTTTAATATGATCACAGCAATAAGTATCTTGATGGTTCTCTTGCTACAAGGTAGAGGGATGAGGAGTATTATGCTATTGTTCTTTCAACAAAGATGCTGGAGCCTTCATGTTGGGGTGGATTCTTTGTTTCATCTACTGGCTTTTATTTAAGTGGCTTTCAAAATGAAACTGAAGCTATTCAGCCTGGTAGATTTCAATATATCCTTTGCTTGCACATACATGTATTTTATATGTATTTATTGTTCTCAGAGGGTGAATTTTGGCCCAAAGCCTTGTTTATTGTGAGAACTGCCTTCAGCAGTAGAAAGAAACAAGATCCATATATGCCAATCTTTTAATCTGTGATTCTGAGACTATTAAAGTATTTATCATAGCGTCATACTCTTTTTAAGTTTTTTTCATCTTGACCTACGCATCAATTGATCACAACTTTTCCTATAAAAAGCATGCATATTTAATGAGAACAGCCTACAGTGAAAGCTGTTCAGAACAAAAGAAAGCAAGCATAAAGTATTAAAAAAAAGTCTTGTAATGTAGTCATGACTCATTTGATGAGTTTTGAATATTAAGGCTGACTGGTGAGACTTCAGAGTTAATGCCCTTGTCTGTGTCAGACTCCAGAGCCCACATGAACTTGTATATTAAGTCACCAGTCATCTGGCTGGCTGGCTGCCACCATGCGTCCGAGGTACGAGTAGATTGTCTCAGCCAGGATCAGAAAGGTGTTAGGAACAGGAGCTATTTTAGTATTAGTCTTCATTCTTCCCTCTGCACTTATCCTTGAAGAGGCTTTTTCTACTGTATAAACCAAACTAAAATTTAGGTTGTTCCTTTTTAAAGTATGTGGTGTGAAAGTGTGTTACCTTCTGAGTAGATACCCTCAAATGTGAGCATTTATTCAGTTACCAACTTTATATGGCAGTGGGTAAAGCAAAGACACATTCTTTATTATCTGTGATTGTATATTCAAACAGAAGAGTACTTGGGAGGTTTAATCACAGCTGGTACATGCTTGTTTGAAGTTTTACTGTTGACCAAAACAGTTAACTTGGTATCTATTTTAGTGAAAAGCAAGTTGTTTTTCCGTATTCCAGGAGCTGTTTTTGAAGTTGTTTTCTTTTAGGCAGACTTGGAAAATGGCATTTTTGCATTGTGACAGTTAAGCCTGGGCAGAGAGGACTCAGAATGTGAAGACATATTTTTCTAGAGCTGTTTCATATTCCCTCATTGCCCCAAGTTACCAATCAAAAGTGTTTTAAAGATACTCTAAGCTGATTTATGCCTTCTGCCTTTTTTAACAGAGGCTCACCTTAGGTAATTTATCTATGTTTTTATAACCTTTGCAACAGCATCCCATGAAGGAGTAACTAAAATCAATGTTAGCAATAATGAAATGTAGAAGGTAAATATCCTCAGCTGAATCACATGTTTACCATATCCGGACAAGTGGGTTTCCAAGAGAGGAGAGGCTGGTATTTTCTACCCCATGTATTAGGCTATTATTTGTAAGCAACATGAAGTATGTCTGGAAAAAACACTGTAAAAGTTATCCTACTTTTGATGGTGGATACAGGTAACACCACCACCCGCTGATGACGCACCAGCAGCTGTTCAGCTGTGGGTGTCTTTGCCTCCAGAAAGAGCTGTGATGATCCATGCAAGCATCACAAGAAAACGTGACAGTAGTGAAACTAGAACTGGTGACACTGTAATTTAACTTTGCAATAGCTTAACAGCAAGGAATATGCTACTTAGTTATTGCTTCACTTTGTTACAACCTCACTTTTCTTCTCGGTAAACTAAGAAAACAAATTGAAGCAACAGTTGGTGTGAATTGTCCTCTACAAAGTTGACATCCTTGTTGCTATAGGCATAT
Organism: Nicator chloris; assembly: GCA_013400495.1. Taxonomy (NCBI): domain Eukaryota; kingdom Metazoa; phylum Chordata; class Aves; order Passeriformes; family Pycnonotidae; genus Nicator; species Nicator chloris. Next base: position 113,919 of record WAAE01005426.1, on the reverse strand, counting down.
TTTAACTATAACCAGTGTATTGCTCCAGGAAATTTAACACACTTCAGATTATTATCAATGAGATTTTGTATTCAAGCTTTGTCAGTGAGTTTCTTGATGTAAAAGTTTTAAATTACTCTTTTGTTAGGAGATGTGTGCATAGCATGTTTGTTATGTGCCTCTGTGAACTGTTCTCGTTTCTGATGTGTTGCCCTGTAGTTAAATCTCCAAGTCCTTTGTTATGTGAAAAGGAAACTTTTCTTTCCAAGCAGGAATAGAGTGTGTATGTGTATATCTATGGTAAAGGCACAAAAGTATGTTGTGAAAATCAAGATCTCAAATGTTTACTTTATATATGCAGGTAAATATGTATAAATACATGTATATTTTCTACCATATAACTCAACATATGTTTGTGTAGAAAAGACTTTCAATGTCATACCAATATTCTCATCACAATAGTGTTGGAAGAGTAATGTCAGAAGCACCAGATTTGGCTGCTGGCTGGAGATGGGATATGTGCAGTAAACTGAGTGGCTGTAATAAACAGTGCTGCACTAGCTCTTCCCTATTAAGATATTATGTCCTTTTACTGCTATGCGTATAAGTGAATTTTGCATTACTTAAACCCTTACAAAGTCTAAAGGGGAAAGATGGTACTTAAGGTTAATGCATTTTTTTTTGTAGCCTGTTAGCAATGAAAGAGATACTCCAGAAAAAGTCGTAAGGATTTAAAGTATTACCACAGTGTTTATTTTGCAGGATTTGTATTTACATGCCTTACAGTTTTTAAGTCGTGTAGCAGCCAGTGATATATGCATAAAGGTTTATATTAGAATGAGAAAAGTGTCATTGTGCCCTAAAGCTCCTTTTTGCTTTTCCTCTGGTTTTGGAACCAACTCCAGTTATTACTTTGCTGATGAAATGACTGTCTGCTTAAATGGTCGAGACATTCAATAGCCCATCTCTAAATGCTTATTATAACACTTTGAGAGTTCACAGGAAATCAATAGCCTGTTTTCTGTATTTTGTTAAGTGGAGGTCATTTCGTTCTTCAAACCTGAAGACTTTTGGGCTGGGTGGCGTGAAGGTGCAGGATGACTGATAGTCGTGGAGGCTCCCTCCAGCCCCTCGTGTGGGCCCAGCACGGTGTGCATGAGCTTGGGAAGGCCTTGTTGTTGTGACACTCTTCCCACTCTGATGCAGCAGCACTGTTTAATGGGGTCCAAACTGTTCCTTGTGTGCAGACAGCTGTTGCTCCAGTTCAGGAACATGTGTCCTCCCATGCCCTGGGACTGGGCACAGGAGAGCCGGTGGCAGGGAATGTCTGCCCTGCCCTGCCTTCCCCTCCTGCAGGGCTCTTTGCCTGGCACAACTTACCCTGGAGACTAACCACGTGGATTTAGAGACTGGATGAATGAAATATGTCTAACTTTGGGCAGCTGTGTGTCAGACATTTGCAGTGTTAAGAGTAGAGTTGTGTTTTTATAGAGCAGGAAGTGAAAGTGGCTCCTTTTTGCAGTTCTCACAATGGTATGGGAATTAAAAGCAAAATGGATAATAATTTTTTTACACTTAATCTCCTGTTATGATTAATTGAAATTGTTCTTAAATGTATTACCTGCAGTATTAAGTGTGACTTGATAGATTAAATGCAGAATACAGCCAGCAAATAGTAATCCTGGATGTTATTGTCTGCATAATCCTGGTAATGAGGTTGCTGTCTTAATTTCACATTGTCTTTCATGGATGTGCTTCAGCCACATGTAGACACAAATATTTGCTGCATCTTTCCATGAAGCACCTGGACCTTCCAACCCCGATCCTCACTTTGTATATATGTCATTTTTAAACATTAATTGCCCATTCCATAACAGATGTTATTTGGGTTTGTGCCTTGTTGTGCAGCTGTTGCACGCTTCTGTAGTATATTGGTTTATTAATTGAAATGGTATTTTTACATTGATGATGATCCTATGGCCATCTCCTTATTTGGCTGCTTATCTGTTGGGTATTGTAGAATAATTTTACTGTATCATCCATACCTTCCTGAATGTGTGTAATACAAAACTCCCAATTAATGGCAGAGAAGGATATTAAATTCTTGCTTTTCTTTTAAGAGAGTTTAGCATTGTGAAAGTTGGTAGACTAAACCAAAGGTTATTCTACTTCCCGATTGGGAAGTCTATAGAAACAGTGCTGTAACAAAGTAATGCAAATGTGCCAGAAGACTTGTACATATTATTAGTGCAGTTTAACTGGAGAGTAATGTAGATATCTAGATTTGCAGTGGTATGCACATTTTCACAAGTTTGTGAACAATTGGCTTCTTCATCTATTTAGGGTCCTTTAGAGTCCATGGATGTAAGTGGTTTTTTGAGGTCTGGTTTTATATATAATGTTACTGAAGGAGAGATGTTAATACAATGTGGTGTGTTGGCCTATAATACAAAAGCACAATACGATACAGTGTCTGTGCCAAAATGTTTCCTGCCTGTATAATCTAGGCAGAAAAAGGCTAGAGTGGAAGGAGGAAATGAAGACAATAAAGATGAATTATCTTTTATGTGATCACAAACTGTGGAGTTGCAAGGTAGACTGAACAGTCTGTGCTTTAGGATTATAAACCATCACTGCAAATGTCTTTACAAAGAGTGAAAAATATAAGATCAGTGTAACTATTCCTGTCTATATAATCTCTTCCAGTACAAACTTCCTGGGGTAAGGATGATTTCCTTCTGTCTCAATGTCATAATTGGCATTGGGTATTTTGGGCATTGCAGTCATCTGGAAGTGAGTGTGCAGCTTTGTATTTCTACTGTGACATTACAACAGCAGTCTAGTCAGAAGATATGTGAGGGACGTGATAAATTATATCCCTTCCTCTTCCATTACTGTTACATCAGCCCTACTGTAATCCATGGTTCTGTGCCACGTGGTGTCCCCTATTTTCCTTTACCATATTATGGAGTTCAGAGGTTGCTATTTTGGCCCCTAGCTCTCCAGAGACTGCGTAAAATCTGTCAGGGACTGTGCAATTGCTGTCAATTTTCTGTGAAACATAGGTACCATGGAAGGTGCAGCAGAAGAGGACCTCCCAATATGATGTCATTATCCTCCAGTGTTTTGGTGCTTCTTGTTTCTCTTCACCACAGTTCTCCTCTCCTTGCTGCCACCACCTTTCTAAATTTGACTGTTCCATTTTCCCATTTAATCTACTCTTCTTTTTTTCCCCACTTCTTCCAATCCCTCTTTCTGCCCTTCCGTTTCTACCTGTCATTCAACCTTAGGCTCTTTGACATCTTTGCAGCCACCTCCCCCTTTTTGGGAGGTGATATATCTGTGCTGGTTTCAGCTGGGGTAGTTGAATTTCTTCCCAGCCTGGTGTGGGGCTATGTTTTGGATTTGTGCTGAACACAAGGTTGATAATACAGAGATGGTTTTGTTATCACTGAGCAGGGCTTACACAGAGCCAAGGCCTTCTCTGCTTTTTGTGCTGCCACGTTGGTGAGGAGGCTGGGGGTGCATGGCAGGGTGGGAGGAGACACAGCCAGGACAGGTGAGCCCAACTGACCAAAGGGATATTCCAGGCCTTAGGGCATCCTGCTCAGTACAGAAAGTGGGGGAAGAAGGAGGAAGGAGGGACATTTGGAGTGACAGTGTCTGTTTTCCCGAGTGACCATTACACGTGATGGGGCCCTGCTCTCCTGGAAATGGCTGAATACCTGCCTGCCCATGGGAAGCAGCAAAGTAATTCCTTGGTTTGTTTTCCCTATTTAACTGTACTTATCTTAACCCATGAGTTTTCTAGCTTTTACTCTTCCTATTCTCTCCCTGATCCTGCTGGTTGGGAGAGTGAGCAAGTGGCTGCTGGCTGGAGTTAAACCACAACAATATCCATAAAAAAATATCACTTATGCAGAAGTGCCCAAGGACAGCACACAGGTGAACAATGTAAAGTTATCCCACCAAGGATGCTTGATTTTTTAAGTTATTATGGATTTATTTGTTGGAGCAAGAGGTCCTTGACTTCTGCTTGGAAAGCTCATTCTGACAAATACAAATCATGCCCCTGACCTTTTCAAGTCTGACATATCTGCTTTTTTTCTCTCAGCCAGTTACCTCTTTACTGAAAGAAAGCATCTCCGTTCATCTTCCTGTCATCTCTAGATCAGGCCTTTCTTGAGTGATTTATGAGCTTTGCTGACCACTTTCTGCAAACAGGGCTCCTTTCTGTCATGCCTTCATGCAGGTACCTCACACCAGCTGTGTTTCTGTAGGAGCTTGACCCAAGGAGCTGCTTCTGCTCCTTCTCTTTGAAGGTGTCTCAGACAGTTGTGGCATGTTACTGACCTGAATTTTGACAGCTTCACTGGTGCCTGCAGGGCTCCAAGATGAGTGGGTACTTGACTGCCTTAAAGTCACACTTATTTTGCTCTTCTTTTGCTGGCACTTGGCATGTTTGCTGCACTGGGTGCCTAAAGGATCCTGCCACAGGCTGTCCACTGGGAGGAGCTTTTTCAGACTGCCTTCATTAAATCCTCACAGAAAAACAGCCAAGCAGATTATGCTCCTATCCTGTGCTAAAGTATACAGGTTTTGGGTTCTTCATCTGTAGTGTGACTTGATGAGGACTATAGTATGTATAGAAAAACTAGGATGCTTTTTTTACTATCAACTCTGATTTTGAGATCCCTACAGAGACAGAGTTTTTGTGAGTATTTTCTCTTTCCTTATGCTACAAAACAACTTATACTTTCATATTTTATTTCAGCATGAAGTGCTGAAGCCTAAATTTGCAACTCTGAAGCCTAAATTTGCCACAAAAGCATGTCTGTAACTAACTCTTAAAACACATCCATTCTTAGAAAAACATTACAGATACTAAATCCATCTGGTGTTGAATTACCATTTATTTTTTATAACTACTCTTACTTCTGGCTTTGTGGAGAATAGTCCTGGAAGCATTATGATCTTTAGGATCCTACACAGATCTTCTTTTTTTTTCTTTTTTTTTTTTTCCCCCCCCCCAGCTTTCCTAAAATTAGTTATGGATGTTTCAGTGTGTATCAGTACCTGATCAGGGAGAATAAAGAACATGGAGCCTTCTCAGTGGTTTCTCAGGACTGGGCAGGAAGCAATGGGCACAAACTGACACACAGGCAATTCCATTTAAATGTAAGCAAATGCTTTTATACTCTGAGGGTGGTCAAGTGCTGGACAGGTTACCCCAAGAGGTGGTGAAGTCTTCATCCGTGGAGATTTTCAGAACCCAACTGAGATGTGGTCCTGGACAACCTGTTCTAGATGGCCCTGCTGTCAGCAAGGGCTTGAACTAGACAAGGCTCCAGAGGTGCCTTCCAACCTCAGCTGTTCTGTGATTCTGTTACTAGAAGTCTCCAAACAGCAGGCCTTGCAACTCTAGGCAGGTTATTTATATATATATATCTTAATTCTGCAATCCAAACATTGTATAGCTGGATATACCCTAGGTATGAGTGTACACATGTACAGGTATGTACAGCCACCTATTTCAATCTCCAGTGTTAACATATTTGAAAACTAGCACAAGCTGGAGAATATTGGAGATGGAAAAGGGAGGAGTAGAATGTTTATATATATATATTTTAAATATTCTAATGCCATTTCATACAGGCCACACATGCTTTATGCAGTCATTGAAGGTTTTTTCCCTTCCCCATAAATATGCTACATCTATATAATAAAAAAAAAAAAGCTGGATAAAATTGCTTTAAAGAAAGCTTTATTTTTATTAGATGATTTCTCTTGGGCACTACTTACACATAATTGCATCTTTTTTCTGGTGTGCATTGAGTGTAAGTGGGCACAAATCGTTCAGGAGGAGATCTAGAGAAGGGAAAGCAGAGAGCAAAAGGCTCTGGGTCAGAAGAGGGAGGTTCACCCTCAGCTAGACTCCTCTTACTCCAAAAGGTAGCTCCAAATTAAGCAGTAAACACATAAAACCTGGCTTGAGTTTATGTATGTATATAGAGTACTCAATACTTTGGATTTTGTCAAGTACTTTTTGGAGTCCTACATGTGCATAATTACAGCTTTGCTTGTATGCAGGCCTATTTCTGCAGCTCACAGCTGTGTCTGGCTGTCCTATGGTGTTCTTGAAAACTAGAAAGCTGGACAGGGCTGACTGCTAAAATTACATGCAGTCTCTTGGCATATAGGTGATCCTGGGGGTAGTGTTGGAGGAAGCTGCCTGTGAGCATCCTTTGTAGCATGGATTGGATACTTTGTGGGGAAAAGGAGGCACTTGCACAGTTCTTCATCATGTCCCTTCAAAGCCATGAATCTTGCCTTATAGTACTAACACATTTTCTTTCTCCTTTTCAATGCACATTCAAGTCAATTTTCCCCTTCTTTAAATGCTGACCATCGTGTTGTTTGGGGTTGAAGAGATTTTCTTTGTTTATATCTTGGCCAAGATAAGTGACAAAGCATTCAGACTTGAGGTTTTATATATAAAGTTGAAAAAAACATTATCTATCTATCTGTCTATCTATCCCATAAGCATTTGGATTTTTATTTAAGTAAATGGCCATGCCAAGTTCCCTCTTCCAACTCTTCATGGTCAAATATGGTGTGGGGTTTAGTTTTTCCTGCTTGTTCATAGGTCTTGAAATAACTTCTTAGAAATGCACTTGCAAAAGTGACAACAGTAGTAATAAAATCTGTTTTGAAGATGAAAGAAACTAAACTGGTACTGAGAGCTTGCTTAGCTCCATGTTTAACACACCAGCTTCAATCACAGCTACTAGAAAGTTTGGAACTTTTTTTTTGATGTTGAATTTTCAAAAATTAATCTGTTAAACTTTTTAATCCTTATGAACTGTACCATTCATCTTAGTTTAGTAGTTATGACTTTTACACTTGAATAGATAAATTTCTTGGGTCACTGAAGTTGTCTTTTGAAAATCATTTAGAGGTATTCACTGGTAGTGAAGTTGTCAGGTATCAAACAAACATACAGGAAGAATGAATGGGTTTGCACTGATAACTCCCTTCCCTGCTCTTCTTTACCTCCTTGCCTGTGTGTTTTTAATCATCCCTTCCTTTCTCTGTCCCCTAGCCCCTTTTCTTCCCGACTCTATAACGCTCATGTTTGCTGTGACTTTCAATTTCAAGGACTGTTAGGCCATCTGAAGCAAGAAAAAGTCCTGTTCATATTTTAAAGTGTGAAACTTGCTTTTCATTTCCTTTTCATGATATATCTGGAAATGTTCACGTGTATGATGTGACATTCTTCAGGAAAAGTGCGACCTGTCTGTAATTGAAGCTGCCCTGCAAGTCAGAGGTCGGCTCGGCGCTGCCAGCAGTGAGCGAGCGCGGGCTGTCAGCAGTGTGACTGTTGCTTTCCTGCATGGTCCTGCCCTTCCAAACTCCACAGGGAAGGGACAATGGGATTGTCAGAAGTTCCTGTTCAGCTACTTGGAGCATTTACATGGTGTTCCCCGAGGATGAGTTTACTTGGAGTTTACTGGATTTTTCTTTAGGAACTTGATACCAGACCTTCAAAATGGGGTTAGCAATAGTGCCTTCAAGATGTACCAGGGCGTGAGTTTCCTGCTTCTCCTCACAGCTGGAAAGGAGTTTTCATTAGGTGTGGAGGTGTTGGGTGAGCTCTGTTTTTAGGATGTTTCTTCCTGAAGCCTGCCAGTTTGAGGATTCTGTCACACCAAGTGCAGTGGTGATGAAATAACTGCAAGTTCCACCAAGGTGGACTTGCACCAGGGGTTTTTATGTAGAGCACTGTGACAGAGGTGTGACTTCTTGAAATTGTTGCAATGTTTGGTTTCTTTCAGCCAGAGGTACCAATCAAAACATGACTCTGTACCTTGCACTACTACATCAGTGCTCTTGGTATACTGTGGAAATTTTGGAAACTCTGAGTGTTTTTGTAAAGAGGAGAGAAACTCAGCTATGGTGATGCCTTTGGGGACTCCATTTGAGTTTTGAGGTTTTGAAGTTTTCACTTCAAAATGAAATTGTTTATTACATTTAGAAAATAAGTAGCTAAGACTAAGAAACAGGTGGATGAGGTTAGTTTTTACTACTGGTTTCTTTCAATTTTTTACACTTGTGGGAGAAGTCAGGTGGCCCAGTTACTAATGCAGAACTGATACAACCTCAAAAAAAGTAATTGCATTTTTCCTTCTCAAAGAGAAAAACCATACTAAGTGTAATTCTGTTTCAGTCCCTGTTGCATCTAGCATGATTTTAACATAGTTTTGGAATCCAGGGGGATTTCCTTATTTCACGTAAGCTGTCACCTGAGGTGATTTGTACTTCTTTAAATGTACTCTCTCTTGAAACTTGTCCTTAAATAGTCTACATAAGTTTTGAATGCTTGTGTTGCCTCTGATATAGTTAGATTAAAACTTTTATTTCTGTGTAGATGTGGGGTTTGTCTGTATAATTTTTACATACATGAAAACAGGGTTAGCATTAATCTCCCTTCCAAGTTGTCCTCTGCTCAGCTGGAATCTTTAATTTGCTTTCAGAACCTTTTAAACCCCTGAAGTGTCCCTACATTTCTTGTCAATAAAGGTCACTTAACTTGTGTAGGAAGTGCAATTTCTGTCAAGTTAGTCTACTGAGAGCCTTGTGGTTTGAGGAGTCTTTGTGATGATCTTTCCAAACAAAGCAGCACTTAAACCACTTTCATAATTTCTCCATGGGGTAAAAATCCTGCAATCCACGTGAATCAGAAATATCTTTTTCTTCCTGTCTTAAATACGTTAAACTTTTATAATAATAATAAAAATGAGAAATGGAGATGTAAACAAAAGCAGCCATCACCACATACCGTAGCAGTGGAATAAAAACTGACCCGTCCTTCCTACCCGTATTTTATTTCTTCCAAGGCCCTCACAAGCAGGGAAAGCCATATCTTGAATAATTTCCCAGTGTAGCATGTCTGAGATGCAGGCTTCTCTCTCTGCCCGTGCTATGAAATCTGCCATCCGTGTGTCTTACCCTACTACTGAAGTACTCTATTGTCACTTTCCTAGCCTGGATGAAAGCAGCGTTGTCCCACTTATATCAGTTCCAAATATTGCTTGACAGAGCATTTCCCAAAGCTTGTGGCTTTGATCATATCATCTGTCCTTACATCTTTTGTTGGTTCCTTCTTCTCTGTTGTACCCAATATTGAAACTCTTGATAAGATATCCTAACGTTATCTGTCATCTCCCATTTATTACCCAAATTTTTGGTTTCTTGTCTCCATAATGCCATCTGAAGTCACCTCGTCATTACACTTTCAAATAACTTTAATCTCTTCTCTTCCACCTGGGAAGAGCTAATACTGTTTAAATAAATTCAGTGTGCTCCACTGTGTTATGGTCTTCTTTTAATTTACCTAGTATCACCAGACAATCTTGCAAAATGAGTATAAGTAACATTTCAATTAAGACCTAGAAAAATATCTTATCAGAAGGACCTGTGTTTGTGTTTGCATTGCATCTGCAGAATCATATCTGCTGGGAAGAGTTTTCTGTGCAGATGATAGGCAAAGGCTTGCAATGCAACAGAAACTTGCTGTGGTGTCACTGATTACAGAGAACGAGTCTAGTCTAGTGGCATTTCTAGGTGAATGGATTTGTCTGCAATGAGAAATACCATCAGTTACAAAAGCAAATTGTCCTGGGAAGAAAGATAAAGTATAACATTAATACAAGATAAAGGAAATACTGAAGAATAATGAAACAAAGTACAACTTGTTATGGATCTGTTTGGTATTGAAGGTACTAAACAAACTCAGTATGTGTTTTCTGGAGCTTCCCAAAATGATTTGTGCATGTCTGGTGGCTGTGGGAGCAAAGGGAGACATGTCATTTTGGAAGACTTGAGGGTTGCATTGTGGCCTGACAGAGGGGCTGCAGCCTTCCTTCAGGAGCCAGGAATTTCAATAATCATTGCACTTCTCTTCCACTGACTGTTTACAAAACAGGAGTGCCATGGTCAAACCCACGTCATGATTCCAAGCATTAATTAACTCTCTTTAATACTGTTCTGGAAAACCAGTGGGGGTTTTATTGTTGTCCTTTCAGGTTTGGTGGTGGGTTTTTTAAAAGGTGCCTGAAAGTCTTAAGGCCAGTTTTGTTTGCCAGATTGTTCAAATCTGTGCTGCATGCACTGGCTCCCGGTGGAGGCAATTGGCAATGCTACTGTGAGGTCACTGTTAATGAAAAGAGAACAACAACCAAAGGGAAAAAAAAAAAAGCCACCACCAAAAGACCCACAACCAAACCTGTTTATTGAGACTTTACCTCTGTTTCCAGTGTTCACATAAAAACCTGGAAGTGCAGAGCGATCAAAACCACTGGAGCACTGTTGAGAGAAATAAAAAAAGAACTTCTGAATGTTTATTGTTACTAGACATTTAGGAGAGATTTGCAAACAGTGCCTTCCTTAAGAATTAAGAAAGTATTATTTGGTTTTGTTATACTGAGAATTACAGGCATAAAGAATGTAACAGGTCCCTTGGAGGTGCCAAGTGAGTTGTTTGTGAAATACCATCACAGAGTTCCACTTGGTAGCACCACACTTTCATAAGTCAAAGTCACTGGTGATAAATTTGGGCAGATAAATTTTCAAAAAGTACTGGGTACTAGTTTAAAGGAAGGAGCAAACAGTAAAATTAGGTAATTTCCTTGTTTAAGGGTTGAAGTAAGTACAGTAAACAAGATGCACCTTGAAATTCAAATGGACTCTGAGCCTTTCTCTGTCTTAGAAATATGGTGGCCTATTTCTTCTTGTTTAACCACAGGGGCAACATTTTGTTGAAGTTATTTTAGTGTAAAGGTAAAACATGAGAGAAATGCACCGTTGCCATTAAGGATCACAGAAAATGGAAAAATGCACTGGGGGTGGGCATTTCCCAGCTCTGGCCTGGACTGCAGTGGGGGAAGCTGGAACAAGCAGGAGTCTCTGAATGGCCCCTGCAGCCCCTCACCCTGGGACAGCTCACCTCCAGGGTGGGCTAAGCCAGCCCTGTTGCCACAGTGCCATTGCTGTCAGCGAAGAGAAATGGGCAGGTGTGGGTATGGCTTCTCCAGCCTGCTTGGGTGGTGGAGGTGATCCTTCTCCTCTGCCAGCTGTGGAAGGGGCAGGGTGCATGGCTTTCATGTGGCTGCAGTTTGTTTGCTGCATTGCTGTACTTGGAAAGCTGTTTCTGAACCTAACTCCTGTACTGGTTACAAGTAGTTTAATTTCCAGCATAAATTGTTACTTCTAGTTAGCAGCATTTCCCATACTGATAATGTCAGACTTGTTGCACTGCAGTTTTTCCCCTCATATGTACTCTTCTGTGGAGTGAAGCATTTTTAGAAAAGAAAATGTTTTTTTCCAGCATAGTTTGTATAGTTGGTATGCATCTAGTGGCAGTTTACAGAAGAGTGATGGAAAAATCTTTGCTCCACATTAAAATCTGTGTATCCTCACATACATATATCTGTATCTATCTATATATAGAGTTTTAAAATCTGAAAACATTTGGCATGACAACAGTGTGTGATCACAAAGGCCAAAAGTTTTGTGCAATTTGGCCAGTGCTTCCCACTGAAACTGATAACAGGTGTGGGAATTGCCTGTAATGGGCACTGCCTATACATTTCATGGCTTGGGAAGAAACCTGGTCTCTACCACAGGAGGGCAAGTTCAGGGACAGCTTTTCAATCTCAATTGCTTTTTAAGGCAGTCGTGGTTTTGTGTATGTGTGGTAACTGAGGAAAGGGTGTAGCTGGCATCTTCACAATTAAAAATCATCTCATCGCCGGCACATGGGTGCTTTGCTGTGCCTGTCTTTGGTTCTGGGTGTTTGGGAATGTGTAAGAAAGCAGCAGCTGGGAGCAGGTTTGAAGGATGAGGAAGAACATGCTGCTCTTGGGGCTGGGGCCATCCTGGGGCTAAGCTGGTGTGTTCTTCACGTACCTGTCGGCATGTTGAGAGGTGGGTGTGCCAGTCCATTGACTGAAATCTCTTAAGGTTTGGTAGTAGTTGCTAAGCAACAGCAAACCACTTCAAAACAGGATTTTTTTCCTTACCTGCAGACTGTTTTTGCTGTGGAGGAGAGGGGGAGTGAGGAGCACTGGCGGGTTGGTTGCCCAGAAGCCCCTCTCCTTCCTTCCACATGTCACGGCCAAGGTGATGGAGAAGGACCCAGGCTTGTACCGTGCCCCCCTTGCAAATTCACAGCTCTTTCACACTGTTAGAGCAGTTTCATTTTTTTGCTATGTGCATAAATATTGCTTGAGACAAGAGAAGGCGCTGTATTTTAAACATTCCTCTGACAAACAGTGAAACTTTGGTATTTTAAGGAAGACAGTTGTGCTGCCAAGGGACATGAGAGGTCTGATGATCATGATGATCCAGAAGTGCTCTCCACCCTCAAAGGACAGGTATGCTCTCAGCATAGTCATAATTGAAAATAAGCTTTGCACGACCCCATCAGTCTGCACACTATAAAAACAACCAGATGTGTGAATTGTTTTAGCAGTTGGCATCCCATCTATTAAGTCATAAGTTCTACAGTTGGTATTTCAAATTATTTCCTATAAATGGTTTCTTACATGTAAGGATTATGTTCAAGTGATTGCAGCTTGAAATTGGCTGGTGTCTCATGCATTTTTATCACTGAAATACAATGTCCTTGTTGGCAGTAGCTTAGTTTTGGTATTTGATTTGTTTTCAAGCACCTTACTTTTACAAGTCATGTATTGTTTTTTGGCAGAAAGGCAGCTGCTTGGCATTCAGAGCCACTAGTTTGCAGTAACAGTTGTTGGTTCTGGTCCTTATTGGTTTTCCTTTCCAATTAAGATGCAGCTGTTATGACTTCTGGAGTGAGGGAGGATTATTTTATTTAACGATGTAAATGGGAAAATCCTAAAGTAAGGATCTGTCCTTCAAAACAGCTGAGGAAAGACCAGGTTGTGAGGCCTCAGTGTTTAGTGAGAAGTACCCTGGGCTGTGATTTTTGTGACAAACGGTGTAAAAAGATCTGGTGTTTCTTTTCTTATGTAAATGGAAGGGAATTAATGATTCCAAGAAGATTATCCTAAAGGATTTTTCACACTGCATCTTTTACAACATAATAGGAGAATGTACAATTGCTAATGCCTTTGAACTTGTTGGGGGGGGGGGTTTTGTGACATTTGGAGCACTTGCAGATATAACCCTTCTGTACTTTTTAGGGAGTAAAAATAAGATTGTGGTATTTTTAACTTTTTTGTTCAGGTATGTGTTCAGTGCTGTATATGACAAATCCCTGAGCCACCTTTTGTTTTGTTTTAGTTATAGCCTAAAAGCTGTAATCAGCAGAAGAGGAAGCCATACACACAAATCATTGCAGTTTATTGCAGACTGGACAACTCTGTTAAACCAGCCATTTAAAGTTAGGTAGTCAAGCAGGCTGAAGGTGGACAAGGATTTGAGCTTTATGTGTAATTTCACTTTGATGGCTCATTCGTGCATTTTTGTTTTTTGAAAAGATTGTAGTACACTCTTCCCCAAACTCCATCCATACAGCAGAAAGTCACTCATACCTAAGTAAGTCCATCCACTCTGGAAATCACAGGAGTTAAACTGCTGCACTGTATATACACACTTAGAGAGATTGTGTGTATGTACATATGTATATATGCCACTACACACATACATACAGTATATTTTGGCTGTTGTTATAACTCCTTTATATTTGCCAGATGTGATGATTTGGAAAGCTGGGGGTGGAGTGAGGTGGGAATCCCATGGTACTCTCTCCTTTATTCTTGTTTCATGGGACAAAGGAAGACAAGGAGCAACTGTGGGCTCTTCTAGGTCTTCTTGGAAGGATTTGCATAGTGTCTTTGGACACTGCTTCTTCTTTTTCCTCCAGCTTTCTGAAAGGAATATAAATTATAGCAAGTTGTTTCAGTAGATCAATCAAATATGCTGAGGCATTACTGCTCAACTATAAATGGCAGTATCATCTAGAAGAATAAAAACTAGTCAGCCAGACCAAAGCTAGGCAAGTTGGATATTTGATGTATTCTCACACTAATAAAGGGAGTAAACATTCTTATTAATTTTCATAACAAAAGCGTATCTAACTTGATGACTTATTGAACGGAGAGATCGACTTAGAATGTCGGTGCCATTGGCAAGTGATATTATAAACCCACATCAAGCTCTTATTGACACAACCATAAACCAAGGACTTTTATTTTCCTCTTTCATTTCAACACAACAAGAGTCAGAAATAAGTTCATATAATCTCAATTTTTTTAAATTTTTCTTTTTATAAACAGCAAGACCACAGAAATGCCCCAAGGAGGTTGTTACAGCAGGCTTATGATAGAAAAAATATAAAATTAGATGCTATCTCTTAATAGAAAATATCCAAAAACAAGTCTTCAAGACTTTAATTCTGATACTTGATGCTGTTTGAATAAAGACCATTGCATGAAAACTTGCTGGATGGATGTGGCTCCTTGTCCACATGGCATCCTGTAGTGGCCCATGTTGGTGAGGGTTGGCTGTACAGAAAGCATTTATTCTTGGGGTGATGGTTTTCTTTTGCAGATACAGGGAAACTCACGTGTTTAACAAATTTGAGTGAATGTAGGACAGATACACTGGTCCGTGTGGACGTGATGACCATGAAGATGATGTCTTTTGAACACTGAACTTTACGTGAGAATGTTTTTAACTTGAGTATTCTCAGTTGGAAGATTGTCTGATCAAGGATGGCAGGTTGACTTTTAGGGCATCCAGTGCCATTTAACATGTCCCAGGGTATCAGAGACAGCATGTTGGGCAGGATGCTGGTGTGTAAGAAGCTCTGAGAAGGAGATGTTGCTGTGTTTTAAATAGTGCTGTGACAAGGAAAGAATGTCTTCTGTTTGTGGGCAGTCTGCAAAAGTAAAACCCAAGGTGGGGTGTTAGAACTTTGTATGCCTGGGAACTGAAGCTACAACTACCCTTAGCAAGTCCTAAGAGCTGATTTTTTGCTGCTGGTGGTGCTTCTATTTCTGTTATTTATTCCTGCATGATAAACAAAACAAATTCTCAACAATATTTTAAAAAGGTGTAGGAATAGTAAAAATAACCATAAATAGTTAAAAGAACCAAATACCAACAAAGGAAAAAGCCCAATAAAACCCCAACCCCCCAAAACTGAAAAAGTAAGAGTTTTTTATAACTTGCTTGGTCACTAACTTGGTTATAGTGGCTGTATAAAAAGTGGTCCATTTTGGTAGTACATTATGTTACCATGGTAACACTGACATACTAATTTAGAATGCCTTTAGGCTAGCTTTGAGAACACGAACATTGCACTAGTATACCAAAACATGAAAACACTTACTGTGAAAGTAACTGCTAAATGTTTAGGATGAGCCCTCTAGACACATGTGGACTTTTTTCCCCTCCCCAAAATTTCTGTTAGGATCCACATTTGCTTATACTATTAAAAATATCTGAACCGGTTTTCTCTTAATGGTTTAACAGTGTTTCTTATTAAATCCTTTTGTTTTCTTCTTGGAATTGGACCTTGGGGTCCCATTGTGAAGGCCATGTTAGGTGCAGCTCCTTAGTCCCCCAGCTGCAGGGGGCTGTTATTAGGGGTGCTTGCTTCATTCTCCTGGTATGTGGACTGTAAATTGCACTTTGAGTCCTGGGTGTTAACAGGTCCTGTATCACCTTGCTTGTGTGCAGTCACAGATTTTTTCCAGTGGCATTGAATTGTGTCAGCTGGACCAGTGAGTTTACTGCCATTTAATTGCTGCATCTTTGAGAAAGAATTGTGCTGTTGAAGTGCTATGTAGCTAGTACTATGAAACTCAATTTATAAACAACCAAAAAAAGTTGCTGGAAGTAGGGAGCATGCCTGTTACACTTCCTTTCGTGGGCAACTTCCTATGTGGTACAGAAATTTGTAGGCTCAGTTCCTTGAGCCTGTTCTCATAACACCCTCAAAGGCTGCTGTGAGCCCTTGTTTCTAGCTGAGCTGGGCAAAAACTGGAATTGTGTGGGATTAGCAAGGCCTGAACATGCTTGAGGTGCTGCTAAGTTATGGTCTTTTTCATTACAGGGGATTTTTGGCAACAGTTCTTCACTCACATTAGAAAATACCATGTTTTTTCTGTTTTACATCACTATATACATGCACACAACTGGATTTGTCACTTCTTAACCTAACTCAGTTAAACAAAATGAATTTTAGCATGGGAAATAAGCATTATTTATTAGATCTCAGTTGAACTGATTGTATAGTCTAACTAAAGATTTTTGCCTGAAAATAAGTGATAAAAAGATTGGAATATCAAGAAATACAGTTAAAACAGAGGTGACTAAACAGTAATCTCCTTTACCAAGTCTGCTTTGTAGCAACTTGGTGTACTTCTAGTTTCACAATAATTTCTTAAATCCTTTTTTGGGAGTAGAGGTGGGTTTTAATCTTAATTTTTAAGTGGTACTAAATTGACAGGTCTGGAAATCAACAGGCAGGATTAGGACATAACACCAACTTGGGCAAAGTGAGGGTGTTCTAGATTCTGAGCTTTTATTAAAAAAAAAAAAGGAAAAAGGTAAAAGGCATTTTGAGCCCTTCTGGTCACAAGGAGTTAAATCTGTTAAATCTGTGAGCAGAATGCAGCTGACAGATTCTCGGGTGTCTCTGTGCTACAGAGATGGTTCATGTGCCATAGCAGCCCAACAGGGTGTTGGCTCTGAAGCAGAACAACTTGAGGCTGTGTCTGAGGGCTGTTCTATCTTCTCATCTGAACATGCAGTGAGTGCTCCTGTGTGCAGGGCTCCTCTGCAGCTCGAGGGGAGAAACACCCCAAACCAGAACAAGGCGGTGCTGCGTTCATGCCAGGATTTCTGGCGTTCCCATCAGGATTAATGCTGTGCAGGTATGAATTTACAAGGAGTAGCCAGTGCTGTGAACAGGGCATGTCATATGCCTTAACCAAAGTAGTTAAAGTTAAGATTTTTATAGAAAAACTGAACGAAGCTAAAGGAAATCATGCATGTTTCTCACAGTTATAAATCTACTCGCAATTGAGCCAGGCTACAAATTATGCTTTTCCTCCATGTCTTTCTTACCTCCTTTTGAGGAGATGGCATTATTTTTATCCTGGATCACTTCTTTATCTTGACTTTGCTGCCTCTCTACAAGCAGTTGAGCAAGTGTAACCCAGGAGTTTTTCAGAGGACAGGGGAAGGTCTTGCTGCCACACGAGAGGCAGGCAAAGCCCTGTTCCCAGTGGAGTACAGATCCCAGCAGCCTTATTCAATTGCAGAGGGTGCCTGCAGCCACCCATCCTCATCAGCAAGCCTCTTCTCTTGGCAGCCTGACCCTGCCCAGACACACAATCTTCACCAGCATCCTGGTGAGGTGCTGCTGGGCCAAAATGGCCTCATTTTAGTTTGGAGAGGTAACTTATCGGTGCTGAAATGGAAGTTGGTCAGACTGGGATGGGCTCCTGACCAGATCTCAGGGTGAGGTTGGGGCACTCATCTGTGGGACCCTTCCAAGGACACTGATGCTGGCTGTAGCACAGAGAGGAGCACTGGTGGGGATGGAGTGGGTGGGAACCCAGCCTCCTCTCATTAGTATGGGTGAAAGGTGGACCATGTCTCAAGGCTGGGTTTGCGTGCTGGGTGGAGAGTGCAAGCTGGAGCTGCTGAGACCACAGCTGTGTGTTCCAGCCTGGCTCTGCTCCCCCTTCCCCCTTCCTCCTGGCCCAGCCAGAGGCCATGGCGTGGGGGAGTGTATGGCGGCTCGTGCTGCTGAATTATCCCAGCTGTGCTTCAGCTGCTCCCTTTCCCCTCCAAGAGTAAATAAATATTTAGCGTTTGAATTACATTATCTAGCAAGAACAATTTCCTTTTTTCATGTGCTTTGCTCCTTGGAGCTCACTAGCAGCAGCAATGACATTGGGGAATTATCTGAGACAAAAAAAAATTATAAGTCTGTCTGGATTTACCTACTAAAAATACATTTTGACAAGAGTCATTTAGTTTAAGAATTCGTGTCCTGCCTGAGGACCCTGTTCAGTTTGTCCGGTTCCATGTCCCTTTGCTACTAAATGTTTTTTCTGTGTGTCTGAGAGGCTTTTCTCATCTCCAATTGCTAGAGAATCAGAATCCTATAGTTTTTCAAGCTTGAAATAGATTAGGGTGATTTTTTATAACCATAATCTAATTGATTTCAGAGGGCTTGGTGGGGGAGGATGGGGGGCAGTGGTGGTGGTTTCCTTCTTTTTTTCTTTTATTTCTGTGTTGAGTCATTTGGTTTGGTTCAGGGATTTTTTGTTTGGGTTGTGTTTTTGATTTGGGAGGGTTTTTGGTTTTGGAGGGTTAGTTATTTTATTTGTGTGTCTTGTTTTATTTTCTCCAAGTGTACTGTTTGCCTGCTTGCCAGATGAGGAGACTAATGCAGGGAGGCAAAGCCGAATCCCTCCAACAGCAGCAGCCACCCGCTGCCATGCTGCGGTACAGAATGTGAAAGCAGAGGCTCTTTTGTTTCCTTCCATGCCCCAAATCCAAACACCCACTTCCAGCATCCTGATGCAGGCTGTTTGTGGGCCAGTTTGTGGACTGGCAGTGCAGGACAGCCCTGTCCTCTCCTCATTCCTTCACCTGGAAGGAAGACGTGGGTGCATCGACACGCGGCTCTTGGGGCTGTCCCTTCCCACAAAGGTGGGGTGCTCTTACCCACAGTGCCTGTGCCAGTGTCCTGTTTGACACTTAAGTTTTGTGCTAGTGCAGTACAGACTGCTTGGATTTATGGGAGAATGTTCCAGGCTTCTTTTCCAAGCATGTTATACGGATTTTATTTTTGTTGTTGTATGCTCTTTTTCAAAAGCTGCATGTTTCGTCTTCACTCCAGGGTTATTTTTTGTTTGATTTATCCTACCTTCCCTGAACACCTTGGAAGTTGTTACTTCTTTGTGTACTCAGCAATGCTCCCCATCAGGAAAGAGATGGCTTGCAGGGCTGGTCATTCAGTTTTTGTTCCCAGTTCCAAGTTTTTATTCGCCTATACATTAATATTTGCCATGCCTGATGAGACTGGGCTTTGCTCCTGGTGTCAGTGACACCAGCTGCACGTTTTCTCACAGTCTAGCAAAGGGATAGACAGACAACAGAGCTGTTGTCACAACTGGAATTAACACACCATATGGTCCCTACATCACCTTTCTTTTCTGTATTTGTCTACTGCAGAAAAATTATTGAACACCGTCATCCATTTCCAAACTCAAGTCTTCAATACAAACTGTTTCTTTTTCTTCCCCAGCTTCCTGTGTTTTGTTTGCAGAGGCACTGTTGTTCTTAGACTAGCAAATAAAAAAACTCCTCAGGTGCTAAAAATAACCTAACTGTAACTCTATAATTATTCTCTGCAATTTCTTACTTTTTAAGCAGCAATGTTATTTAGTATTCCCAGTAGGTGGGCATCTCTGTCATGTCTATTTTTCTCTAATACAGCAATATAATCTCTGATCCATGGGTTTGTTACTGATGTCTTCTCTTAAGTTTGCAGCTTCCCATTGCTTTATTAAAGAAGTCAGTCTAAGCTTATATAACTTTAATTCTGGGTTGTCAGGGGTTTTTTCCCTTCAAAACAAGTTCTATTTAATTTCTGCCAGTATTTTAGGACTTCCAGTCAAAATTTCCACAGCAAAATAATCTGATGGAGAGAGTGATAAAACAGGATTTATCTGTGTGTTTCTTCAGAAACTTTGTCCTGCTTTTTCTCTCCAAAAGGCTTCATTTTTGTCCTTTCTAAACTAAACTGATCATATGAAGAGTGTTCAGATGCTGTATGAATGTAATTCGAATTATGGAAAGCTGAAAATACATGTCTGGACAAATATTCAAAGTTCAAAAGAACCTAAAGAGGTCAGAAACATAAAACAAAATGCAAAACTGCAATTAACTTTACAGAAGTGTATCCCAAATGAAACTATTGCATGTTGTGGAGAGACTTCAAAAAGGGTAGTGCCATAAAATGCTTGGGAATAATACCAGGAAGGATCTGAAATGCAGCGAGAGGGAGCCTCACAATGGTTGGCCATATAAAGATGCCCAACTGTATCATGGGGAAAGTAGTGGCTCTAAAGGTTTGATTCTCACCCCACTGAGACTGGATCCCTGTTGATGTTGGCTGGCATTGCGACAAACTCCGTTTCTCCTGTGAGGACACCTGATCTAGGCAGTCAGCTGTAGATGCTTTGTACCTTGGGGGATATTGTCAACAATATTTGAAGTACTTCAGGAAAGAAGAGCACAAATGTGAGAAATAAAATTGAGGGCGAAATAAAATTGAAGTACAAAAGAAACTTTCAGTGTAGGTGATGTAACAAGAATCAGGAATTAACAGAGAAAAATGTAAACCTACTCATTTTGTAGATGCATATATCTAGAGAATGGTCTGCTACAGTGTCCTGGGGTAAATCCGAGAGATGATGATAGATCTGCTTTCTGTTGTCATAACAGAGATGATACTGACTTTTCTTCCCTTTACAGTATCAGCTCTTTCATGTGACCTATCTCCATTTACATAAAGTGTGGGGGTTTTATTCCCCCAAGTTGGATCTATTCTGGCACATGTCCTTGTTCTAGTCTTTAAAACTGAGAATCAAATAATCATTTAGGTTGGAAAGGACATACAGTGTCACCAAGTTTAACCCTTAACCCAGTACTGCCAAGGCCACCATTAAATCATGTCCCTAAGCACCACATCTCCACGTTTTACATACCTCCACTCAACCCTTTCTGTGGGCAGCCTGTTCCAGTGCTTGTCATGAAAAATCTTTTCCTAGTATCCAATCTCAACCTTCCATGGCAGAACTTGAGGCCATTTGCTCTTGTCCTATTGTTTGTTACCTGGGAGAAGACTGACCCCATCTCACTACAAGATCTTTCAGGTGGTTTTAGAGAGTGAGGTCTTCTTTCTTGACCCTCCTTTTCTCCAGGATAAACAACCCCAGCTCCCTCAGCTGCTTCTCATAATACTTGTGCTCCACACCCTTCACCAGCTCCTTTACCCTTCTCTGGACATGCTCCAACATCTCAATATCTTTCTTGTAAGTGAAGGGCCCAAAACAGTACACAGGATTCGAAATTCGGCCTCACTAGTGCCAAGTACAGGAGATTACTGCTTTATTCTTGCTGGCTACACTATTTCATCCTCCGGGTAAAACATCACTAACCCATGCATTTATCCAAAACTCATTAAAATAAAATTCCTCCTCCTACTAGAGCCTGTCCAGATCAGTTTTCCCCTTTGGGGATCTTTTGCAATGCCCAGTGACAAGCTTGGCTGCTTTATTTGCTAGTGAGTATTCAGTAGGTGTTGCTGCCCTGATTGATCCCTCTGCTAATCTTTGTCTAAGCCTATAGCCAGTGGACAAAGTTCCTTCCAGGTTACCTTTCTTTGGACTGCCCATGCTGCTTGTGCTTGAGGATGTCCACGAGGGCATGTTGCAGTTTTGAACCAGTAGGATAAGAGTTAGAGGCAAGCTAAAACACCTCGCATTGCTGTCCATTAAGCTTTTCCCCTCTGGATTCACGTGTAGTTAAACACCACAGTTGTGCAGAAACCATTCTTCTGTATAAACAGTTGTTGTGTTGTGCAAAGCGTACAATACTTTTTTTTTTTTAAGAACTACAGGAGAGTAAACACAAATGTTGAGTCCAACAACTAGAAAGCAGTTTGAGTAGGCGTTGTTACAAAGGTGCAGTTGGAGTTTGCACAATACCCTGCTCCAACCCTCCAGCGAATAGCAGAGCCCCAAGGGAAGAGAGCTGGGGCTTTCTCCCTTTCACCTTCCACTACCATGGGACCTGGCTACATTTCCCACCTTCCTGCAGCAAGCAGCTACTTCCTCAGGGAGTTTCACTCTCTTGAATGTGGCGGGGCTGGCTCATTTGCAGCAAGGTGGGTACTCTGCTGGCTGGACAGCCTCAGTGCCCGAGGTGCCGTATTTATCATCAGCGGGCTCTGGCCTCAGCGCCGCCTTCCCCCCAGCATTTATTTGTCAGCGCTGAGTCGAGGTGCCGGCGTGGCAGCGAGCAGCCTCCAGCAGAGATAATTCTTATCGTGCGTGCTGCTGGCTCAGCTCCGCTTTGCCTCACGTGGTGACAATTTCTGCCTGCCGTCGGTCCCCCCTTTGGATCCTAGTCATGCAGGCTGTTGGGCAAACACGGCCAAAGGATGCGTGTTCGTGCAGTTTTAGTGTTTGCGCCTTCGGTCTCCATCAGCGAACTTTGGGACAGTGAATTCTTCTTCCCACTTTGCCCCTTTCCTAGCGTAGTTAGCATTCAGTATCTCCTGTGCTGACCTTGTTCTTCAAATTGCATTGGGAGTTGTCTTGTTCGAGACGCAGGTCAGCAGGAAAACAGTCAAGTGTGGAAAAACACGCCGTGGCTGTTCACTGGGGTCAGAGCAGCACAAGTGACCTAAATTTGAAATGCTCCATACTCCATGGCTGATCCAGCATCCTCAGGCTGCAGCCTGTCTGTCTGCTGCAGTTGCAGACCAAAAAGTGATTTTGTTCAGGAGCAAGATTTCCACCAATTTAATCTACTAAAATTTGGAGTTTGGAAATCTGCGGCAAAATGGAGGGAAAAAGAGAAAGCAAGAGAGAGAAATGCAGAAAAAGACAAGTTGTAATTGAGAAGCCTGAGTGAGACACAATATATAGCATTTTGGTTATGCAGTGGAGTGTGTTTTGGCAGTTGGATTTGTTAATTTTCTAGAACAGGCATGAAATCGCTATATTTATGTATATAGGAATTAATAATAGCTTACAAAAGCAACACATTAGCTTTTTTTGGGTGGGAGGAGAAACCAAGGGCTGCCTGAAGGCGAAACATTTCTAATTCCCTTTTTTAATTTATTTTTGGTTTTAATTCTTTTTTTAAGAAAGCTCCTTTTCCACTCTGTGCATTGCTGTTACCCACACTGGTGCTGGAGGGGAGCAGTCTGCGTAAATTGATTCGGAGGGTGGCCGACTGACTCTGCTTGGTGCATCCTCCAGGTCACGGCTGCCACGGTGTGCCACCGTCTTTTATGCGTGCATGAGCACGAGCAAACGCATCCAAGGTGTGGGAGTGTGGGTTTGAGGAGCTCTTGGCATCAGCCCCCACACATGCCGGCTGTGATGCCTGCTCACAGAAAAACAGAGAAAGCCGGGGAGCTTTTCCCTCTGTAAGGTGAAGCTTGTAGGAGCACGCCTTGTGTAGCTTTTGCTGTTAAAAGCAGATACGTTTTTGGTGGTTTGCGTCTAGACCACTAAATGGTCCTGACTTCTTTCCTGACCCCCAGTGATGGCACCGGTATCACAGGAAGGGAATTCTGTCGGTCCCTCTTGGACAAGGGACAAACCCTGGGTCAGTGGTGAGGACCCAGGAGTACTTTCTACAACTAATGTGAGAAATTTAAGGGGTTTTGGTAGGGGTTTTGAACACAACAGGAGAGAGGGTTTGGGGCGGATCCCCTCCCACCCCTTTTCTTCCTTAATTATGAGAAGTTTCTGAGTGATTGTGCTGGTTGAACCATCCAGAGGAAAACAACAGCATTCCTGCGAGGGCTTGCAGGAATTTATACTGGGTTTTTGCTGACACCTATTTTTATATCAGAGATGGCAAAAACATACTGGCATATCTAGTCTATCTGCTCGTGAATATATTTCATTTCCATATGCATCCAGCCTTGCAGTATGTTTGATAAGTTGGGTTACTTGTTTTAGCTCATCTGTGCTTCTCCCTTCCCCTGGGGCTAATCCAGGAAATGTCTTGGAAGAGAAGGTTTTGTGGGGGGGAGAAGGAGATTTCATTTGCATCATGAGGAAAATATGAAAATTTTTCACAAGATATGATGACTACATTTGATATCCTGTAGGTTTTGTTAGTCTAGAAGTGATTTTTTTCTCCTCTCTTTGAATCTGAGTGATATCGGGGGATGGTGATCATCTATTCTTCTTTGATATTTTAATCTAGGAACTAAATAACATCTTTAACGAATAGATTCACTCTCTGATAGCATTTCTGACATTTTCCACTTACTCTTATCTCCCCCATCCGTGAGGTAGATTCTGTTTACTCTTCATAAAATATTTTGCATTATAAACAATAACATTTTGCTTATGATCTTCATCCTTCTCTACAGGAGATGGAGAAGTATGCTGGGCAGGAAAGCAGTGATTTTTCTGGCTTTCAGAAGAAAATATATAAACACTGTTAATGTACACAAACCTACATATATAGAAGTAATGTAAAAAAGTGTGTATTTCCAATTCATGTGTCCAGAGAAGGGGAATGGAGGTGATGAAGGGTCTGGAGCCACAATGTGATGAGTGGCTGAGGGAGTTGGGGTTGTTTAGCCTGGAGAAAAGGAGGCTCAGAGGGAGACCTCACTGCTCTCTGCAACAACCTGAAAGGAGCTTGTGGTGAGCTGAGGGTCAGTCTCTTCTTCCATGTAACAAAGCAAGAAGAAACAGCCCCAAGTTGCCACCCTGGGGGTTTAGATTGGATATTAGGAAAGTTTCTTCACTGAAAGGGTGGTCAAGCATCAGAACAGGCTGCCCAGGGCAGTGGTGGAATCACCGTTCCTGAAAGTGTGGTGTGTGGATGTGGGATACAGCTTAGGGATAAACATGGTGGTGGGTTAAAGGTTGGGCTCAATGATCTTAGAGGCCTTTTCTAACCTTAATGCTTCTATAATCCTAATTATCTCTTCAGGTTTTAAGCTTTCTCCTGCAACACTGGTAATAATGGCAACATTTAACATTTCAGTTACTTGTTTTCTACTGCTGATGAATGAAAGAATTTAACTGAATTCAAGTGGGGGAAAAGGCAGTTTTGTAGGGATTAGTAAGGTAATGTAAACCTTGTATAGAGGTTTTTCACTATCAGCATGGTATATATTTATCTTTTCAGTGCATGCATGACATTGCACGAAAAAGGTGTAACAGCAATAGAATGTGGTGCTTCTCGATGACAATGTAGCACTTACAGACTTACTTAGCAATTTCGTGTGGTTTTTACTCCAAGTTATTCTGCTTTTATGTACTTCAAGAGAAATGCATGTATGTATGCATGTAGGTCTTGCATATTTACTGACATAAATTTCTTCAGAAAGGGCGGTAGTTGTTCACTTTGTGAACTGTGGAAATTGGGTAAACGTTCACACTTGTTAAATTTTATTTTTGGCTACTGAGAAGAAAACAAAAAGGATTTACCCAAAATTTGTGGCCAAAAATCAGAATACTCAATGTTTGTGCTGAAGACCTGGAGCAATTACAAGAAACTAAGAGAATCTAAGAAGCAATATGAAGTTTTTTATTTTCATACTGCCCAAATTGGTGGTTTTGGCAGATATTTCTTGTTGACCATTGCCTCCCATACATTTTACAAGGGAAAACTTAAAAAACTGATTTTTGATCTACCTACTCATTCCTGTTTTATCTTATCCTTTTGCTTTTATCGATGTATTTTAATCCAGAACTGATAATGAAACTCCAGGTTTCAAAACAGTTCACAAAATCAGCAATTTAATGCATGGTTTGTCACTTTTAGTTTCGGAACAGCTGTAAGATAAATAAAATAATGGGATATTTACAGCACAAGATCAGGCAGTTTTTGTGATGGCAGCTTTTCATATAAGATTACAGCTAAAAAAGAGGGGAAGTACTGAGTTACATAATTCGCTAAAGTTTGACACTTAGAATTTGTGTTATAACAGCACTTCATAGGCTGTAGATGGGGCTGTTTCAAGTTCTGTTGTAAATCTGACTTTACAAGGCTTTAATGTTCTGTAGGCTAATAAAAATCACTCTAGGATTGAATGTGTGAAATAAAAAAATTGGTGTTTTTAATATATTTTAATGCACAGAGTATTTTGCTATCTTAGGGGAGTTTTTGTATGGTTTGGTGTTTTGGTTTGGTTTTTTTGTTTGGGTTTTTTTTGCCAAGATTGCATTGCTTTTGGATTTTTGAATAAATGTTAAAGCTTACCTTTATGTCTGAGGGAGGAGGGGCAAGAAAGAAAAGGAAAAAAATTAAAAGGCATCCCAAAAATAGAAGTCTTGCATTTGCACAGTAAAGTTTAAGGTATCAACATGAGCTTTTGGCACTGGAGAAAAGGGCATAAATATTGAGCGTGAAATATAGTGTAATAATAAGTGATAACATTTTCACATGGTTGAAGTACAAGCCTTCCAGGAGCTACAGAGGATAAGCTGTAAGCCCTAGAAAGTCAGCTTTTCTGGAAGACTACCCCTGTGCACTGCACATGTCCTTGTTTGAAACGTCTGGGGTGCTAAGCAGGAGAGGAAATTGTCTGACCTGAAATTCTGAAGGTTTATGTAGTTTTTGCATGGTCTTGTTTGAAGGGTTCACCTGCTTGGCAGCTGCTGTGAAAATGCCAACAGTTAGGAAGCGTGATTAAACAAATCCATCTCAATTCCACATAAGCAGCAGTGGCTTAGAGGAGGAGGTAGCCCTCGGCTAAACGTGCTGTGCTTTGCCATTTAGGCAATCTTGGTGCACGGCAGTGCAGGGCTGCCACAACAACCTGCCCCAGAAACCTTGCTCCCTTCCCTTTGCGTAGTGATGTGAGAACAGTGAAGACTTCAGCTCAGGAGTACTGTGTTAACATTTCCCTCAATCCCCATGCTACTTTGTAACTTATGCTAGTTGTATTCAGTACCGCAGTTGTTGTTCCTGGCTCCCTTGTCTAATCTGGAAGGAGAGGACTGTCACATGGAGGCGTGACACCAGCCCGACCATGACCTGCTTTCAGTGGCCTCATCTGGGGGAAGGAAATCCATGCAAGAGCATAACCTTAAGGCCAGGAGGGACCTGGGAGCGAACACCTACAAATTTCTCTCATCCCTATTCCCTCCCCTGTGTCCATGGGCTTGAAGTCATTAGTTTCCTCACTGAGTATGATAAGCTTTCATCAGTGTTAGGTGACATGCCCTTCTTTACCAGGTTGTGGTGTCCCAAGTATCTCTGGCATTGCTGTTCCAGCCGGTTTCCATGCACAGGGCATGTTGCATTTTGTTGCTGTTGGGTGAAGGAGAGAGAACTGGGGAAGCTGTTGACTCTGCCCGCCACATAAACTGTGCCAAAGGAGCCCCAGCAGTCACAAAACCTGCAGCACGTCATGTGTGCATTGGACAAGGACACACTGTTGGTTTGTCTGTCATTCAGCCCCTGGGAGGGACCCCTGGGCTGGGCTGGGCTCTTTTGGGCTGGCAGAGATAACCAGGCTTGCATTGCACAGGTGCACAAGAGACCTGCCAGGGACAAAAGGGGAAATCAGCGTAGGATAAAAGCAGCTCGAAAAGATAGTGTGTCCTGTCACCTTGGTCCCTGGCAAGGTGGCCAGCTGCCAGCTCCTCCCAGACAGTTCCAACATGGGCTTAAATGAAGTTTAAGATTGCTGGCTGTTTATCTAACGTTGTTCATTGTTCTATACAGGTAATTGAAGAAATTAAGGATTCAAATATGAGGGTAAAAAAAATTGTTTCTTCAGATTTTTAAGTATTACCTTCATTCTGCATATGTAAGAAGCTGTGGTCCACAGCTTTCCTCACAGTTAGGCAAGAAAGTGGCTTTTCTTTACATTAGACACTGTTGCTTCAAAGGTAGAGAGGGAGAGATTGAAAATTTAGGGGAGTTGTGAAACTATGTCCCCCTCACATATACTCTGTGGTAAAAAAAGAAAGGCTTTTTATTAGTATTATTTTTCCTATAGCTAGATCTTCCCTTGAACACTTTTGTGTGCTGTATTGTTTACTCATGTTTTCTAACTTGGGCTTAAAACTGCCAGGCAGCTGGGGACCTCCTTTCCCTAGTTCTTGTTCACGAGGAATTACTGGACAGGGAGAGAGAGAAGTTCCTGCAAGAAGTAAGGCAAGGACAGGACCTTTAGGTGAGCACATCAGAACTCCTCCTAGAGAAAGGGAATGAAGGTATCTTTGGTGGTATGAATGCTTTATTTGCCTCAATTTGCATCCTTTAAATTCATATCATACTAAAGTCGTGCCCTATTGGGCAGGACAGTTGTTCAAGTGCCCAATATTTTGAGCACACATGACAGCAAAATCCTTTTAAAATGATGATACCTGGTTGGAGCATATCAGGTTGTGTATTAGAGCTGTTAGATGTAGGAGGTTTTGTTTTGGGAAGTGTAAAATAATGTGCCTGCAGGCAGCTGTGCAGCTTTGGTGTGAGGAGGACTGTGCTGGATTGTTTCAGAGGTGTAAAATAAAAAAGTGCGCTCATTTTAACCCTCTGTGCCTTCTGTAGTTTCATTTCAAAGTACAGAATCTCTTACCTTATGCAGTTTCTATTCCTAGTGACGCTTTAGTTAAGGGACAGAAGCACAGACAAGTCTGAACGAAGATCAGTTGTTTGCTTTGGTTTTATGTGCTGTGGTATCAGCAGTGCACGATGAACTGGCAGCACAGCAAGTCCTGTGATAAGAGCGAATGTCTGGGCCATAGACTGTCCCTGTGCTCCACCTTGAAATCTTCTGGGTATCTCCTCCTCTGAATGAGGTTGAACATAACATGAGGGGTGTGTTATTACAGATACACACAGAGAGAAAGCATCTGAGCAATTATTCTTCTTGAGAGGTGCTGTTCTGATTTGAAGGGAAAAGAGGGGGACAGAAGCTGCGCTGTGTTGGCATCGTGGTGCACAGTGGCTGCTTGTGGGTACCACCTCTGCTTGTGTTGGGAAGGTCCCGGGATAGATAAAGCCACGTTTAGGCACACACATTTTTTAATTACATAACCCTTTGGGGGTGGCTTTGTATACTCATCTACTACCAGGTGAGAAAATAGGTGTAGTCGTACTAAGCCTTTTGCCACATGTTTGTTGAGGTTGTGGAAGCACACAGTAAGGATTCTTTTGTATTGTGTAGAAAGTGAGTTTTTCCTTGGAGATCTGCTTATTTTTACTTCTGAGTGTGTGTAGATTTAACTGAAGAACATGTGTTCACACAGTTGTGCTATTTAAGTTAATGTGGGGTGATTCAGTGTGTATTCACTGCTGCGAGCCCACAGCAGCTGCGACAGAACATTTTATTGTCTGAAGACAATGCTAATAATGGTAGCATTAAAACAGTGTTGGAATTTCACAAGACAATATTCTGTTCCCAGAACTGCCAAGGGACAAAGGGATTTGCCATTGTCAGACAGGGGAACAGGAGCTGGCCTGCAGTGTAAACAGTGCCCTCCACTTCCACTGGGCTGGGCTGGGGCGTCCTGCCCCTCTCTGTTCCTGCTTCCTGGGACCTGCTCCAGAGTTTGTCACAGCATTGAGCACCTCTGCAGAGCAAGCACTGCAGTGGTTGGCTGTGCTGAGAGCTGTTGTAACACAGCCCCTTCCCAGGATGATCCTACCCTGAGCTGCTTTCATCCAACAGGTGAGCTATCCACCAGCATCTTGGCCAGCTGGAAGGGCTGGAAAGGGCAGGCACTTCTTTGGCTGCCCCTCACCTGTCGCTGCTCTGGTGCTTGGTCCCACAAGGTATGCAGTTTGCTGAAGGAGAATTTGGGGTAGGTGTAGGGTTTTGCAGTTAATATATTGTGGCTGCTATGGCATTCCCATAACTCACAAAGCAGTGATTCAGAAGTGATGCAGTTTACTCTGGTTGTGCATTTCTTTACCAAGAGCTTTGGTGGATGAAACCAATGTGGCTGTGGTGACTAGTGGAGGGCAGCAGTGCTGTCTTTGTAGCTGAGGTATAGATTATAAGTGCAAATAAGTTGTTCATTATGCAATTAATAAGCATTAAATATATATTATTAATCCTTAGCACCACCTTTTATTGTGAAAAACAATAATAGTTTCCTTATCCAAAGAATTGTTAATAATGCTTGGGTCCTGAAAACAAAAATGCAGAGGTGGGAGCTGTATGCATTTATTCCTTCATAGGAAATATTTAAAGTAAAACATTTCCACCCTCATAAGTACTCCTTTGCAGCAGGTTCCTGGTATGCTGGTGTAATAGTCAGATTGGATAATGACAGCATAGACAATAAGATGAGAAAATGAACTGAAGAGGAGACTGTTGGCAGTGCAGAGACACTGGCTGGAAACCTCACCAACTGTAAACCACATTTGAAGTGTCATGGCTTACATCCAATGTGGACAGCATCTGCAGTGCAAAGGCATTTGGAAGTTCACTGGTGGTGAGCACAAAGTTTGCTTCTCTGCATTAGTAACTAGCAGATAAGATAGCTGTAAATCCAGGCTCTGAGTCTTGCACTGAACGTCTTTAAGATGAGAATCCACTGAGTACTTGCTTCTTTAATGACTCCCAGCAGCATTCCCTGGGGGCCATGTGACAAAGTACCAGAGGGTTGGGCTTTGATTTCAGTAGCTTCATTATGGAGTTGTGCTTATCTCTTAAAATGGATCCTTTCAAAAAGTAGTTTGTGTTTGGTGGGGATAGTGAGGAAAAAGAGCTGATTTAAGGAAAATTGAATGGGGGAAGTGTCACATGTTTTGCAGTGTTGAGATTCCAGGCATCTTTGCTGTGAAAAACGGGAGTTTAATTACCCAGGTTTTGTGTGGGTTTGCTGAGTTGCTTTAGTTTGTTTGTCCTCCGTCAGTCTCTAATAATGCTATTATTTACTTTCACTAAACAGAAAAAATTAATTCAGTGATCACTGTTGCTCAGTGTCAGCTGGGAATACTGGTACTGAGTTGTATCACTGCAAATTTTGGTATGTTCTTGCTTGTACTGTTGGCAGAAACACTGGGGAGAGTCAAACAGCCTAACTCAATATTGCTTACATATCTTCTATTTTCTTTTGACAAAATCATTGCATGATTCTTCCTCAATGTGGTCTTGTGTGAGCTGCAAGGAGCAGATCACATCATTATTGAACTGGCTAGTTGAGTCCACGTGATATGTTCCACAGAACTTTATGGAGTACTTTCAGCAATTTCCCTGCGTAGTACCTGTTTTGGGGCATCAGAACATGCCCTTTGATGAGACAGTTTGTAAATAGCAGCATCTGTTATACCTGTCACTTGATTTTGTCCCAGTATATTAGGTGTGTCCCTGTGTGTCCCTGCATATCACCAATACAGGGAGTTTGGGGCATGTTTTCAGCATGACAGCCAGGCTTGCACAGAATGGCACAGCCCACCAACCCTCTGTTTAGCCTCTACTGACAGTTAAACACTGGCATTAGCAGCTTTTTATCCTTCTCACCCCCTTTCCTGAACTGATTCCTTAATGCTGTACATAAAGCAGTCCTGCACAGCACTGCCTGTTAAGTCGCTGCCTTGCTGAATAAATTACAGGTGCCTACTGCTAAAAAGGAGGAGGTGATGCTTTTCTTTCTCTGCGTGGTTCTTGTTCTCTTCCTTATGTTTTCTTGATTTTTCTCCAGTCATCCTGTTTTGTGTGCTGTTGGCAAGTAAATCACCGAGAGATGCAAAAAGCAAAAGAGCAGAGGAAATGCCCGGTGCATACTGAGAAGCAAATATTCCAGTCTTTCAAGCATGGAGAAATAGAAAGAAGTGGATGTAGATGGTGATGAATTTAAACATGTACTTATTTATTACTCTGTCTTCCATGTCTGGATCGTCTGCTGCTGAGGAGAGGGTGAGACAAAGAAACACTTGATTTTTGGCACCACTGAAACAGAGGTGGCAAGATGAGATCAGAGAATCGTGTAGGTTGGAAGGGACTTGCAGAGGTCACCTAGGTCCAACCTGCTGGCCAACCTGAGTCCCATCTGATCAGGTTGTTCAGGGCCATGCACAGGACACTTTTGAGCATCTCCAAGGATGAAAGTCCAGCAGACTCTCTGGACTTCTGTTTCAGTGTTTTCACTTCCCTGGAAATAAAAAGTTTTCTCCCGCATATAAGGCTAGTGTTAGGTGACATGGTCCATGCTCTGGTGGTCCATGATCACCATCCTCCCTGTGCACCTTTGAGGACAGTCTGTGTCCTCTCCCAGCAGGCAGTAGCAGATAGTGGGTAGGTCTCCATGTAGCCCTCTCTTTTCATGACTGAGCAAACACAGTGCCCTCACCCTCTCCTCCTATGGTCCAGCTCCTCAGCTGGCTCTGGTGAGTCAACACGGGTCTGGCACTGGGCAGCCTGTGCTGCTCCAGGCAGCATGTCTGCAGGAAAAACTCTTTTCTGTGCTGCATCCCGTGAGTACCCTGAGACTGGTTTCTCTTTTCATGTCAACTGAGCTTAATTTCTTTCCTTTTTCAACCTTTTTGCATGACATCTCCAAAATAGTAGCATTTTCAAGTGTTTGCATGGAGTATGGTGTCACACCAAAATCCATGTATATTAGAAAAGAAATAAGCAACTGTTAATTCTTAACTCAGTTGCTTTTATCTCTCATGATGTTCATTTTTGCAACTATACCCATCCAGCAAGACTTGATCTTGACTTTTCTTCTTGAAGAACTTAAAATGTGTTGTCTGGTGTGAAATTAAATGTTCTACAGTCAAATGCAAACATCCAACCCAAAAAGGCAGATGCTATTTCAGGTCCAGTATCTATGTGTAAGTCATATTCTGTTACCAAAAGAAGTTGAAAAATGGCTCTTAAATAGTTCTGCTGCTGCTTCCCTATTTTTTTATATTATGTTGCCCCTGGTATTTCAAGAGTTTCCATCCAGATACTGTATACTCTCACAGCAAATCCAAACACAGTTTAGCAGGGCAAAGAACATTTGGAGACTGGCTCAGTGCCCAGAGCCTGCTTTTAACCTCTGCAAAGGCCCTTGTCTTTCTCAGCAGCACTGAGTGTGGTGTAGATACCCAACATTTTCTAGCTAGGGGAGAAAAACGAAAATTTCAAGATCGAATTTCTGAATCTCAGTGAGTCAGGTGTAACAAATACTAGCCTGAGATTAGACGTCAGATTGTAAAGATCCTAAGCAGCAGGATCAGGCATGCTTAAACACCCAGGTGAATGAGCAGAGAACTGTAGCACTTGATGAATTCTCATGTAATTTTTTAAGATATCCACTATCTCCCAGCTGAAAATTCACTCACAGTTATTCTGTATATATATTCTAAAAACATGATGACCGTTAAATATTGTCTAATATATGTATAAATTCTGCATGGCTAATTTAAACTTTGGACAATGAAGTTTCTTCTTACAAATATATTTGAGAATTCCTCTAGAGTAATCCACCAACTCATCAAGAAACTATTGGGTATAAGTTAAAGCAAATAGTATGTCAAGAGATTGACAACTTGATTTTATGTTGTTATTTCTTGCCGACTGAAGAAATTGGATCTGTCTCTCCATCCCTAAAATAAAGTAATCCCAACACAACATTGAAGCACTCGTGAAGAGCTGTTGCTCATAGCATGATGCTCCTCTTGGAACTTGAAATAATGTGCATCTCTTTACAAAGCGCATGAATAAAATATTAGAAAGGTAGAGTTTGTGACCTAGTTAGAAGTTGTGTGCATGATCTCTTCTCCTTGGTTGAACTGGGGAAACAACTAGAGTGGGGGATATCTTTATGTACAACAAACCTTATCTTAGTTTTTGGTTTTGTTTCTTTTAGTGAAAGGGTCATTTATGAATGTGTGCTCTTTTGATTTGGGGCTGAGCATAACATAGCTAGACATCTGAAAACTTAATATGCACAGTGAGATTTAATTAGATAACTGCATAAAAATCAAAGGAATTCTTTTATAGACAGGAAACAAGAATCCCCTTTTGGTACTTTCAGCACATAGGCAGCTAAGTCCTGTTTTCATCTCCTCTTCAGCAAGAGGTGTTAATAATAGATGTGTATGATCTGCTGCCAGGGGTGATGGGCCAGGGATATGAGGAGGAATGGACTATATTCCTGCCACTTGCATGGTGCCTTCTTCATGTAGCAAAAATGCATGAAGTCTAGTATTTCAAAAGGCAGTCTTCAACTTTGTGCATTCCAATTTGATTTGCTAAATTTGGTCTCCACAGACACCAAGCACCTTATTCATGGTCACAGTTTGACTTTTGGATGCTAAGTACCTCTTGAAAGTATGCACAGAATCTCTGAATTTAGACGTAATGAAGCATTTCCATGAAAAAAAAGTTTTTTCAGTACCTGAATTCATCTTTCTTTTTTTTTGTAAAAATTATGAAAAAAGTATATCTGTTTATAAAAACCTTTTTAAATCTGTAATGTGGACTAACTGTTAGGAAAGATACTAAGCTTCTGATATGCTCCAGTTACACGTCTCCAACTTATTTATTTCAAAAATTGGTTTTCTCTTTTGGTAGATTAGGCAATACTGAATAAAATTATATTTGTTAAAAAATCTGTTCAATGTTAACTCTCAGAATGAGAGGCTACCTGCAATATTTGTGAATCATAATTATGTGAGACTCATTAAAAAAAAAGCCAACAAAACACAGAATCACAGAATGAACTAGGTTGGAAAAGACCTTTGAGATCATCAACCATCTTTGAGATAAACAGAAAAAAAACCGCAATGCAGGTGAAGAAATAGAGGATTCTGTTATTGGAAACACCAGGTACACTTTCTGAGCAAGATCACTGACACATCCAAATATGACTATTTCATATAAGCCATCACATTTTTTAAATCATCTTTTGCGGGCAGTCACCAAAGCCAGCAAAATTTCCCAATGTTTCATTCAGTCAAAGCTCAGTGATGAATTGAATTTCATTCTCTTAAACATTTCCATTTCTCTTTTGTGGCTGTGTCACTGCCTTGGTTGTTTGGAGTGTGTTTTGTTTCATTTTTCCCATCTATTATGTTGTTGTTGTTTTTGGTTTTTTTTTCAAAAAAGTGGTGAGATTAATATTTTTGCAAGGAAAGATTTTTAGGAGGTGTTTTGACATAATTTTTCTTTTCACTCATGGGAAACGTCGGAAATAAGCTTTTCTATGTTGTGCAACTCGTGGTTCCCACCTCCTGCTGTATTAATGCACTGTGTGCTCCTCAGTAGAGCATGGGCAGCAGC
Source organism: Nicator chloris (assembly GCA_013400495.1). NCBI lineage: Eukaryota > Metazoa > Chordata > Aves > Passeriformes > Pycnonotidae > Nicator > Nicator chloris. The sequence goes on along the minus strand of WAAE01005426.1, from coordinate 78,920 downwards.
TTGGAGCTCCCTCTCCACTCATTCACAGGTTGGCCAGCTTGGGCACAGAGCATTCCTCTCTGTGTGTCTGCACATGTCAGTGTGTGGTCTCCTAATTAAGGTTTGTTGTCATCCAGGTAGTTCAAATAAAGTTTCATGTGTGGTTTTCACTTTTCCTGTTGTGGTATTTCTATGATTTTAATGTTCAAGGACAAGACTTCTCTGAACCTGCACAAAGGCAAAAAGCAGAGCAGCTATAGAAAGTATATTTAGGTGTAAATATTTTAGCTTTTTATAACATGCATTTAGTTGGCATGATGTTGCCTATCTGAAAATTGTTTTATAATAATTTCATTCCATTTTTCTTTCATTTCAGTTTCCATCAGCAAGGCAAAACAGTCTTTGCTTTAATTATTCTTCATTAAGATTCATATCTCTGAGATTAAACTGAGATAAGCTTTGGCAATTCTCAGGTTGTGGTTGTCTAAAGAGGAGCCAAGCTGAGGAAGCAAACTCCCTGATTTCCAGCAAGTAAAAATGGGAAGAATCCTCACTACAGTGAATCCTACACTCCCTGAATCCTCACTACAGTGCCTGCATGCTTACCCCAGGCACGGGGCACACCATGCTTTTGAGTTAAGAGATGCTGAAGAAGATACGTCCTTGCCAATGCCTTTGAGAATTTGTTATGAGATGTGTCCCTCTGCTGATAGTATCCAGGGACAGATGTCTCTTCCATTCTTCAGATGTATCTCAAATAAGAAATCCAGATGTTAGGCTGGCCTCTTCCTCCATTTTAAAATCCTCACTGGGCTCTTGCTTACATAGCAAACACTTTGGCTATTCCTTCCTTTGAGATTTTTAAATTTTGAATGTGCAATGCCAGTCACAGGACTCTGAGATTTGTTTTCCTCATATCATGGGTGCATTTTATTGTAAGAATATTGAACAGGCAGGGGACCAGCTAAAGGGGTCCCTGGTGGAACGAGGTGGAGTTTTCTGTAGTTTTGTGTGTTTTGTTCGTGTTTCAATGAGTCGTAGTTCTAAAGGTCTCGACTTCATTATAAAGATGTTATTTAATGAGTCCTCTAAATGTGTTGTATTACTGGAGTGGCCTGGCACCACAAATGGCAGGAGAGTTTCTGTCCTGCCAGTACACAGCCTGCGTGTGGCTGTCCCCAAGTCAGTCAGTCTGTCTTGAAAAGGAGCATCACTCCTTCCTGAATGATCTGCATATCCTTTTGCTTACCAAATGGTCAAAAAATTTTTTCTGAAAAATTTTAAAAATGTTTAGAATTTATCTAGTTACAAACTTAACTTTGAGATGCACAGATCTCCTCATATTGGTTGTTAAAATTTTCCTCTTGACCTTGATTTCACCAGCAGATAAGAGATTTCCCGTTGAAATTAGGATAATGAGCCATTGCAGTATGCCAGCTGCCCAGCCATTGTGGACTGTTTTTCTAGGCGTTCCAGAAGGATTTTTTGGAGAGAAATTTGGATGAGTGTAGGACTTTATAGAGAAAAATGTTACAGAGAAATGTCAGTTCAGACGAGAATGTGGTAGCTCACACCCATATAATTAAAGAAGCTAATATTTTTTTACTAGTCTGAGTCTAGTCCAGAGTTTCTTATCTTGGTTTGGGTGCTCCCTGTCTAGGTGTGAGGCATTTTCTGCCCTTACAGAGGAGACTAAATCTTAGCTGAAGCTCAGAAGGGAAACCAGCTTTGTGTACATCAGTCAGTGTCATGATTTTTTGTGATTTTGAGAAGTCTGATATTAACTGTCCTTACGTTGTTTTGGATCTCAGATGGTTTAGAGTATTTTTTTGGTTTTTCTTTGTTACTTTTATTTCTCTCTTCTTTTTTTTTTTTTTCCCAAAGAGAACTGAAAAGATGAGGACAGTTGCTTTAAGTGTTCATGTTGAGGCCATTTGCACCTGTCGAGTAGGAGCCAGTGACCAATCAGCTCTTTGCACACATCTCAGCTATTGTGTGTTTGGCACTAGATCAGCATATCTATTATTGATTTTTAAGAGAAGCACTGTGGGGGCACCTAATGTTCCTAAGAGAAATTATTGTGGAGATCAGTCTTTCCTGTTGGAGTGAACCAGGCTGGATGGGGCTTTGAGCCAACTTGCACTAGTGGAAGGTGTCCCTGGCCATGGTGGGGATGTTGGAACCAAATGACCTTTAAGGTCCCTTCGAACCCAAACCCTTCTCTGATTCTGTGGCACAAATCTGCTTGCACAAGCCTTGTTAAGTTACTGAAAGGGAAAAAAAATATCTAAGAAGGAGTGTCAACGAGAAAGGAGTGGAATGGTGACTGTGCACAGCTGTTAGTGCACACACCATGGCAGGTGTGCTCCACTGTGCCTTCATGCAGGAAGCAGGTCTGGTCATCTTCCAGGTCATCACCAGGAAGAAGCACTGAGCTCTCAATGGTAACAAACATTTTCAAACTCTATTGTGCATCCAGTGTAAAGCTGTACAGCAACATATCCTGCTGTATTTTCATCTGAGTCATACAACTGCAGGAAGAAATCCAAGAAAGAATTAAAAAGCACCTAAGAATCAGCTATAGTAGTTGTCAGACATCAATTGCCTTATTGGAGGCCAAGCATTTGGTATTGGTTTATCACAAGTAGGTTGGTTCTTCCAGTGCAGGACCAGCTTTGCATTCCACTGCAAATTCCACGGAAGGAATGGGACAAACAGAGTCTGAGTTTATTTCTTGTCTATTTATGATCTTGCTTTCATATTTTCATGGAGAAAAACAAGTGCATGTAACTTGTCGGTGGCCTTTCTAGGTTCTTATGCATTGGAACTGGGCCATACAGGGAGGTAGCTGGAGTAACCAAAATTTGGTGGCAGGGGTATGCCAAGGAGCTTGCTAAACATGTAAGAATTGCACTTGTGTGAGTAATTAGAACTTGAAAAATATTCATGTGACACCTCTTATGCTAAAAAGTATATTAAATTGGGAAAGGAGGATCTGATGCTTTTAGCTGTCCTGATAAGTCCTTGCTCATAAATTCTACTGAAATTTATGCTATATTCTTCATTTTCTCTAACTTTTCTTGCAGTTCCTTGTTAATGTTTAAAAATACTCACTGTGGTGTATGTGGCCCTTCTCAGCTGTGCTAAGAGTGTTGTGTTGGTTAAGAGATTTATCTGAAATGTTTTGCTGAAGGGCACTGTCTTGGACTGATAAAGTGGTACTGGACGTCAACTACCAGAACAGTTCATCTGTTTAAAGAGGGCCATTAGGACATGGTTCTGCCTTGGGCTGTATATCCTGCATCTACCTGTGCTGCCTGTCTGAGGATGTGCTCCTGCTGGCAGAGACAGAGGGTTGTTCACACTGCTGCTTCACGGTCCCATGCGTGAGACGTGTAGTCATGAGAATATCGTGTGTTACGTTAAAGAATTTATACAACCTGTAACTTAGTTCAGAACTTGGTCTGCCTCCACATTACTCTACAAGCTTTATCCATTGACAGTTTTGGCAGTGCACGCTGCTGTTGCAGATGCTAAATAAGTTGGGGTTTTGTTCTGCGGCATGAATGATGAAACCAGTCAGGCACTAAAAGCTCCACAGAACATTTATCTGTTTGAGTTTTGTATGTCTGTCTTCTTCAGTCATTTCTGTCCTGGGTCCAGAGCCAAGCTCGGTGAGGCCCACGTGGTGTGTGCTTTCCTAGTGGTTTCACAGTTTAATGGATACTCCCTCTTGGGAAATCCTTGAGACCTGCAGCAGTATGTATTTTGTAGCACCAGAGGATTATGGCAACTCACTGCACAAGAAGTGCTCCAGTATCAATACTTCCACTTTTTATTACTGTGACCTCTTTGTAACACTTAGAAGATAAAATAGGCTATATATTCTTAACATAGTGTACACTAGTGTTCACTAAACAGCACATATTCCACTACAGACTTCATACTGACATTCATATCATAAATGTGTCTGTTTCAATTACTACTATTGTAAAAAAACATGTGTATGTGAGCTATTATGTCTATATACTTGTATCATTTAGAAAGTAAAAGTGTATTCTTGCTGGTACGGGGTAGGGAAGAAAACTCTCTTGTGCATGCGCTTATGTGGTAACTGTGTTCTGGAGCTTTCTTAAAAGCCATTTTGATAGTGGGTCTTCCTCAGCTTAGCATTTCTGCCCTTCTGCTTGCTGTCACCAGCCTCACAGCCGAGAGGAAAGCTGCTTCTCCCCTTCTTCCATCACTGCCTTTTTTCCACATAGAAAGATGTGTAGAAAGCTGCATCCCACAGCAGAGGTGTTTTCCTCCCAAAGTACACTGACTTATTTTTCCCCTTACCTATTGCATACATAAATGCTTAATTACAGGAATATTATCTCAAATTTTTAAAATTATGTGCTTTTCTGTCAGCCAGTTTATTGTGAAGATATTTGCAATAATTTTTTAGCAGGTGACACAAAATACAAAGGTTTAGTTTTTTTTTTTTTCTGTGTGGATTTTAATAACTGGTTTAAATCTCCAAAAAGTAGCTACTAATTTTGGGGAGAAAAGGAGGTGTTCCATATGAAATGAAAGAGGTATTGATTGACTAGACAGGAGTAGTGTTTTGTAAATACAATACTGCCATGGTTTAAAAAAGCATTGTCTAAAATGTTTTAGAAAATGGAAAGAGACTAAGAAAAAAATGCAAAATTTTTGCATATAGGCGTATAAAAATTAAAGAGTAGATTTTTCTTGCTTTTTTGTTTTTAGCTTGGAACATATCCTGTCACCCCTCCCAGCGAGGGAGGTGTGGAGGGTTTTTAAGCACACAAATATTTTGCTCTTTGACCTTAACTTTGAGTATGGGAAAACAGATCATCACTGTACCTTCCATATTTACATGTCAAAACCAACTAGCAGCTGCCCTGAAATAACACTACCATTTACATATTGATATTTTTCCCGCAGTTACTTGTAAAGTAGCTGGCATTGATTCTATGCCCTACAAAATTTTGATCATAGAAACAGCGTCGTGTTTTTTTCTTTGCAGTATTTTCTCTCTTCTTTATTTGGAAGTAGCCAAAAACACAATAAAAGGGATTATTTATCTATAATAAGAACTTAAAAGGCACAATTTTTTGTTGCCCTTCATCAGTGAATTAAAAATTGCATTTTGACATTTTGGCCCTGTTTGCATTTATTCATTGATCCCCAGCAGAGATGCATTTCATCTCACACATCAGATACTGCGTCATGTGCAAGCTTGAGTTCTGAGACTTCCCTAATGACCCTTTAATTAGTTATTATTATTACACAAGGCTTATTATACCACATGGGCTTCAGCCACGTTGATCTCATCATTTATCTCACCTTTCATGTGAAATGGTCCCGGTTGCTGTTGTGGCTGCCTTGCACTTCTGTCCCTCCCTTCTCCTGGCATGGACTGGCCTTGGTGTCTTGTTTCCATGACCTTCAACACTGACGTGCATGCACCTGCAGTGTCACTGCTGTGTTGTATTTGGGGCTTTTTTAATGCCTTTTTCATATATTCTTTTCTTGTCTTCTTTTTTCAGAATCCTCTCAAGCACTACCTTCCCCTGTTCGGAGTGTGGACAAGAGTTTGGCATTCTGCTTTTACAGGTACCTTTTTGAATTAAAATGCACTTTTTTTTTCCCCAGGGGTTGATAAAAGGAGAGCAATTCCAGAATGATTTTCTTATGTCCTCCTCTGCTGTCTCAGGAGGTATGTTGTGATAATGAGTTTCTCTTCCTCCACCTTTACTAGTCAGTTGGGTTGTCAAATTTATTAGTTGCAAGTATATAGTGGAACGCCATTTCAGAAAGATTGAGGCTTTCTCTTCTCTAGCTGGCCTCAGTCATGCAGCCATGTAAGTGTCAATGTTGCAGAATCCTTTTTGGAAGTACTCCAGTAGTTCCAGGCTTTTTCTCACCCTTTATTCCCAACCTGTACTTTGGGTACAGTTCCTCCATGCAGTAAATTTGTTTTAACTTTTAAAGTTGAGACCTCCAGTGCAAGTGAACACTGCTTGCCTTAGTCCTCCAGAACTTTCTATTTATTTCTGTTACTTACCTGACTCCTTTTTGGAAGTGTTCCAGTAGTTCTAGGCTTTTTACCATCCTTTATTCCCAGCCTGTGCTTTGGTTACTGTTTTTCCATTTGGTAAATTGCGTTAGCTTTTTGTAAGAGAGACCTTCAGTGCAAACAAGCACTGGTAGCCTCAGTAACTTCAGAGCTTTCTGTTACTTACTTGGTTACTACTACTTTCCAAATACTGAGTCACACAGAGTCAGAGAATGGGTGAGGTTGGAAGGGACCATAGTGGGTCACCTGGTCCAACCTCCCTGCTTAAGCAGTGTCATCCTAAAGTACATGGCACAGAATTTTGTCCAGACAGTTCTTGAATATCTCCAGTGAGGGAGACTCTATAACCTTTCTGGGCAATCTGTTCCATCTGTTCTTTGGTAAAGAAGTTCTCCTGGTAAAGAAGTGCTTCCTCATATCCAGGTGAAGCTTTCTGTGGATCAGATTCTGCCTGTTGCCTCTTGTTCTATTGCTTGACGTCTCTGAGAAGAGCCTGGCTTCATCCTCTTGGCACCCTCCCTTGAGATGCTGATAGACATTGATGAGGTCCCCTCTCAGTGATCTGTTCTCAAGGCTGAACTGGCCCAGCTCCCTCAGCCTTTCCTCATAAGAGAGATGCTCCAGTCCCTTAATCATCTTCTGCTGGACCTAGTCCAGGAGCTGCATGTCTCTCTTGTTCTGAGGAGCCCAGAACTCCACACAGCACCCCAGATGTGCCTCACCAGGGCTGAGGAGAGGGGCAGGATCACCTCCCTCGGCCTGCTGGCAGTGCCCTTCTTAACCATTGGTTGTCTTGGCCACCAGGGCACTTCTGGCTCATGGACAGATGTTGTCCACCAGGACCCCCAGGTGCTTCTCTACAGAGCTGCTTTCCAGCAGGTCAGCCCCCAGCCTGTGCTGGCACATGCAATTATTCCTTCCCAGGTACAGGACCCTGCATTTGCCCTTGTTAAACTTCAAAAGATTCTTCTCTGCCCATCTCTCCAAACTGTTGAGGTCCCTCTGCAGGGCCACACAGCCCTCTGTGAAACTGATCACTGATGAGCAAGTTAAGCAGTACTGGGCCCAGTATAGAACTCTGGGGGAGCACTGGTGACAGGCCTCCGACTAGACCCAGTGCCATTGATTATGACCCTTGGGATCTGCTGTTTAGCCTGTTCTCAATCCACCTCACTGTCCAGGCATCCAGCCCACACTTCCTGAGTTTGCCTAAGAGGATGTTGTGAGAGACAGGGTCAAAAGCCTTGCTGAAGTCAACGTAGGCAATATCCACTGCTCTCCCCGCATGCACCCAGGTAGTTGTTTCATCTCAGAAGGCAATCAAGTTGGTCAAGCATGATTTACCTTTAGTGAGGTATTAAATTGATACCAGTGAGGTAATAAACTGGTACTCATGAGCACCTTCTTGTCATCCATGTGGATAGAGATGGCCACCAGAATGAGCCACTCCATCACCTTTCCAGAGAGGAAGGTGAGGCTGGCTAGTTCCTTGTCCTCTTTCCTGCCCATTTTGAAAGCTGGGGTGCTTTTTTCCAGTCCTCAGGCACAAGTCCATCCACAACACTCTGAGCTTGATCTCAAAGTCTGAGCAGAAGATGAGCATTAAAGCTTAAAATCTTTATTTTTGTCGCTAAAGCTCCAAACCAAAAGATGTCAGGAATCCAGTGTCAGAAATAATGGAAAGAGTAACTTCATCCTTGGTGAGTACAAGTAAGCCAGCTGAAACCCATGAGGGCAGGAGGGGACAGGAGCTGAACATGTGGCACTCCGTAACAACGGTTGTACAATTCTTGAAAGATTAATAGAGCACTTCTGGTATTTCATTGTAGCAAAGAAAAAAAAATCAGTAATCAATGTCTGATGTGTCATGTGTCAAATTAGCAACACATTTCACTAATACTTAGTTTTAATTCTGCTCAGTAAAAGGCATTTCATGTTCATCTGTTTCCAATCAGCATATTTGGCTCCAGAACATAAATTTGCGTTGTGTGGGGTCTTAAATTAACAATTACCGCTGCTGCTTTATTTCAAGACAAAATGTTAAGTCTGAGAGTACACATGGCTAATTTAAGGGTAAAAATCTGTTCCCAGAATTTGAAAATCATCTCAGAAGCCATTTCTGTCAGCTAAGAAATTGGGAACTTGAAATTCCAGATACGTTTCAAACATAAGTATGAAAAACCACTTTAGCTGTGCCATGGCCTGACATCAGAAACATTCAAAGATCTGTGTTAATTTTTGTGATCACAAGTTAACCTACACTAATTTTGCAGTCATATTTCATATTTTTACCTTTCTCATGTCATGCTGCGTGGGATTTATTTCAGCCATCCCAGAAATAGGATTCAGTGTTTTGTGTTCATACAGATGCTCCAGTAGGTCTGTAGTTTTATTGGAAACATATTGCTCGTTTTGTCAACAGAAAAGATTGGATTCGTGATTTGTGATGAAAGCAGCAGTCAGTCCTGGCTAGGGTGACACAGCCAGCCCTCCCTTTTCATTAGCTTTTAAAGAATGCCTTGAAACCCGTCCAGATCAGTGATGAACTGGAACTGGGACTGAGGGGCATCTTCAGTGCAGGGACTCAGTTCCCCAGCAGTGGTGGGGATGGTGTGCTGGCAGGGCAGCTGGGCAGGAGAGGTTACCTTTATGAAGCAGGCATGAGCAGATGAAAAAACAAACCCAACATGTCCTCACTTTAGGTTTGGCAACTTGGTTTCCGTGTCCCATTATTTGTCTGCTTTAGGCATCTAAACCCTGCCATGCAGGGTTAAGTAGTTTCACTCAACTACTTAAAAACTTTGCTGATACTCATCTCTTAATGAAGATAAAGCAGTAGATACAAGATTGGCATACCTCTACCCAATTTCGGGGCTTGGGATAAATTTCTTATGTTACTTTGGACAGCCAATATCAATCCTGTATTTAACTTCCAGTTTGGAGATTTACTTCTGTTTACAGAAGAGGGGAGATCTATTAATGTGGCTACATATCACATATCTTAGAGGAGAATGGATGTGTAGCAATCTTGGGGGTAGCCTGATACTCTCAGGGAGGGCAGGAATGGAGGAGTGGTTTAAGCAGTCTTTCTAAGCACTAGTCTGTGGCACCTGTGAGGTCAGGGTGGAGAGCATCCCTAGTTCCAGACTCCTCAAGTACAAGCCTGTTGTGTATCTGGTCATGCAGTCAGCACGTGAAAGGGGTCTGAAGCATTGCCAAAAAGAAGAACTGGATTTACTGAGGAGTCTGCAGCAAACCTCAGCACTCATTCAATTGACTGGTCAGTATTTCTGGTTGCTGGATGTACTCCACTATGCATTTTCATCCTGAAAGTTCACAGTGCTCTGAGCCTGGTATCCCTCTGTGATATCCTCCTGCCAACCACCCAGTGCCAGCTCCTTTGCCCCCAGCCTTCTAAGCTCAGCAGACAGTGTGCCCCAGGTGTAGAGGCTGCAGGAGAAAGATGATGTATCTCTCTCCTGCAACCCAAAAATGGTCTGGGTTAGCAGGAGCTTTGCTTCAGGAGGAGCTTCCCTGAGAGCTTCACCTGTCTCCACAATGCCTTTATGCCAGCTCTGTTCTTTCTGCAGGACATAGGAGCTGTGAGAGTGGAGATGAAGAAGAAAACCTGAGCTGTCTCTTCCTTTTTCTTGTCATCCTCCTCTTTCCCTGTAATCTACTCCTGCTTCCCAACTTACTGTTCAGTGCCTCCTTCTCTATTCCCAACACCTTCTCCTCTCTGCTCTTTGCCTGGTTAATAGCATTTCTCTTCTGCCTCGTCATTTCTCACTTTTCTTTTGTCTGTCCCCACACTCACAATTCCAGATTTGGGGTTTCTTTAGTTTGTTTTCTTTGTTTTCTTGGAGCTGGGATGCCTCCACTCTCTCTGCACTGCCTTCCTCTCTCCATTTAATTGAATGAAGTGGTCATGACTCAATACAGCTTTTGTTTTCTTTAGGATGGTGTGGATTTTATGGTTTCTTAAAATCGGTGGTCAGGAATAATTTCCATCATCATCATCATAACTTCACCAAACCCCTGAGACAGCCAAAAACCATTCAAAGGAATCTGGACAGTCTCATTCCTGGAACGAGGCTTTTCAAGAATATTGTTTTAGTGAAGGGTCATTAAGTTAAACAGTAATACAAAGCCCCACTTTGAGTGTCAAATTTGCATATTAAACAAAAGTTTGGATGCTCATTGGCAAGTAGCTAGCTGGATGTTCATCTCCAGTTAAATAGGTTGTGAACAGTTTGTGAAGATCTGTAGGTTAACGTGTGGACTCTGTGGCACGTATTTCCCATGCAGCAACCAAGAAGAAAATATACTCAGTGTGTTCTAACAGCAAACACCTCAACAGCTGTGGTCAATGCTGGTATAACCTGAGGGGTTACATACCCAAGTGTGTGACCAGGCACAAGTGTAGCACTTGTGTTGAGTTGTATAGCTGTAATCATGAATTGCAACATCATCATAACAATGAAGACCTAAATTGCATTGTGTTCCAGTGCCACAACTGGTATGTTTAACCATGTGCTTGAAGAACTCTGTAATACACAGATACCTCTTCAAGACATAATGTAATGCATGCCTTCAGTTTTCTTTCTTGACTTCTAAAAACATGTACCTTTAGACATGAGGCTGGAGAAAAGAGGAATGAACTATCCTGTGATATGGGAAAATGTCCTCTTATCTAGAGAAAAACATAGCTGTACCATTCAAAAATAAATCATTCATGGAGTTGCTCTGAAGGTTGCAGTGCCCTTGAACACTGCTGTAAATCATGTATGGTTTGTTTTTGTTGAGGGTTTTTTTTTCCAAATATAATTTTTAAAAGACTCGATTTGCTTTTACTAAGTCAAAACTTTTATAGTGTGTTTATTTAAGAAAAAAAAATGCAATATTTCATGTCTGTAGAGTTGCAGTGCTTAGAAATGGTTAACTCAGGGCAATTAGGTTGTAGACATTATTTTTAAATAGCCATGCTGACCTTACTGCAGTAATATCTCATGTTACAGAAAAGGCTGTTAATTACAAAGAGTTTTGACAAACAGGACCCCACAGCTAATCAGAAGAGCAGCTCAGAGTCCACAGTTGTCAGAATTAGGCTGCTCATTGTATCCCCCTGGCTGAACATTATCATTTTTCTAATGGTACTGGCTTTACCATGCTCATTTTTTAATTGTGCCTACTGTATTACCTATTAAAGGTGGCCTTGTAAGTTTTTAATATCAGTAGGAGATGTTAATTAGCAATATTTTAATATTTATTTCTAAGGATTAAATGCTTGTGTTCGTGTATAGAATTTATTAAAAAGAATTTTCCATGTAACAAGCTGTTAAAGTAAGAAAATGTTTAAATATAATTAATTAGATGGCTTTCTGGTTTCTTGCTTGTGAAATCTTGACAAGTATTATAAGAAATATTCTGTATGCTTGGGCACTATTTCTTTCAAATATATTTTCACAACATATAAGAAACTTCATGAAGGTGCTATTAAGCTTTGTTTTGAAACTTTGAAAATAAGCATTTTCAAAATATTCTTTTACTATATAAATCTCTAAAGGAAAGGAAATTCTAAGTATGATGCCTTTTTCCATTTGTAATAGCTCTATATGGTTTCTGGTTTTTTCACTGTGTAAATTGTTGAAATTGTTCTTTTCTGGGCTGTATTTGTTTATTTTGGGTCTTCATGTAGTTGAACATTTCTGGAGTTGTGCAGGATTAGAAACTGCAAGGGAGTGTCTAACTGAAGCTGTTTTCAGTGTGGGTTTATGGGTACTTCTCACATAAAATCTGTTCATACCTATGATACTATGTTCCTTTAATGTATTTCTCATGATAAACAGTTTTAGAGAACTTTCATCAATAATTAAGGGTCTAAACATGGCAACCTGGTATTTCAGGGCCTTAGGCCTTTTATGACAGTCGGGTAGCTTTTGCCTTTCCCAAAAGAACAAGCTGGCAGCAGTGTTCATGTACATAAAATCAGTGATTGCTGAACTCTTTTGAGAAATGGGAGATTGAATCAAATCCCCAGTCCCCAAACTGGGGCAAGTTTCTGACCTCCTGAGGAAGAACCGAGTTGGTCTTCCTATTTCAGCTGAAATGTCCTACTTGCTAGAAATTATTTAATTGCACTGGAGCAGGGTTAGTAATCCAATTTCCTTGTCAAGTACCCTATGTGGTCTTTTTTTGCTCTTTTCTTTATTTAAAGAAAACTTGCAAATACTTTTTTTGTTTTAAAGTGGAAGCCTTTGAAAGAAAGTGCTGGAGAAGAATCTCTCTCTACATACTGAATCACAAAATTCTTAGGGTTGGAAGGCACCTCTGGAGATCATCTCTTCCAACCCACCTGTTAAGGCAGAGTCACCTAGAGCAGGTGACACAGGACGTGTCCAGGTGGGTTTTGAATGTCTCCAGAGAGGGAGACTCCACAACCTCCCTGGGCAGCCTGTTCCAGTGCTCTGCCACCCTCAGGGTAAGGAAGTTCTTCCTTATGTTGAGGAGGGACTTCTGGTTTTGTTTCTGGCCATCCCTCCTTATCCTGTCACTGGCACCACTGGAAAGAGTCTGGCATCATTCTCTTGAGACCCACATTTGAGAGATTTGTATAATACAAGGTATAGCCTGGTACTTTGAGTATCTGCACTGGAGGGCTGCTTCCAGTCTGGACTTCAAATCTAATGGAGGAAGTGTTTTCTTTGTCATCCTCCACAGCTCTGACTGTATTTTTAGGTCTGGCTGGATAAGACAGTGTGGATGACTAAGGTGAAGAGATCCCTGTTTTTTCTACAGATTGGGAATTATCATCAGGCTTAGTTGCTTGCATGTCTGTTAATAGAAATAAGAGCTTACCTATGCTAGGTGGCATTGCTGCTCAGGGCACACCCATGGGCCTCGTTCCCTGAACATGTCTTCTGTCCTACATGCTCATGATCATTCCAGATTTTTCACAGTTCTCTTCCATAGAAGTGAAACAGGGGAGCTGAGCAGCCATAGAAGTCATGTATGGGAGATGGGGAAAGTGTCCAGGTTTTGACTTGGTTTGCTGCTCAGAACATAGCTGAGGCCTTGTAGACAGACAGAAGAGCTCAGAAGTGATTCTCAAGGTATTAGTTAAGGGGAAAAAGTACTGGCAGAGGAACATGGGCTTTGTGATGAGATCCAAGCTTAAATATCAACTACCCAAGATTTTATGAGTGCTGCTGTCACATGAATGGTGAACAGAGACTCTGTTTCCCCACAGAATATGCCATGTGAGGTGTGTGTGTTTCAGTGCTGATGGGTTCTGAACCCTCAGCTTGATGTTGCCGTGCAGCAGGGGCTATGAAGGAGATGAACCTACAGAAGTCTTCTGGTCATGGGTCCTTAAGTCTTTGACTACAAGGCTGTGTTGGTGGGCACACTGCACATTTAATATAAATATTCATTTTGCAAATCTATATTTGCGCTTTATCCGTATGAATCTATTGATTTCTTAGTATTTCCAAGATAAAAAGTTCTTCCAAGCCAAAGTGATTTATGTTTTAGGGCTTACTCCATAGTGTAATTAAGGCCAACTATAATCCCATAGCTGCACTGGTCTGCTGCAGTAGAGTGCTTTAACATTCATACCAGTTTTCAAACATTTAAAGGATTTGGAACTACATTTCATTTATCCCACTGTGACAAACGGCTCAGAATTGGGATTTTGAAAATAGTGCTATCAAGATGTATGTTCTGTAGGTGAATTAATAACTACAATTTTTTGGTGAGGGATGCTGCAGAACTTACTGAGCTGTTTCCCAGCTGTCTGATTACTGGATGACACTCATGCTTCTGTTGTTGAGGACCAGACTTGGCAGTGTTGTTGGGGGGACCACGTGGGTGATGGAGTCTGAAATTCCTGCTAGTGAGGTGATGTTTCTCTGGTAGTACTAGAAGGAAAGCGTTTTGCAGGTGTATCTCCACATTTTTGTAAGTAGATTTTTATTTCCCTCTTTGCAAGTGCATATGATTTCTATGGAACCTACTGCCATAAATATTTTGGTGGCTTAAAATATGTCTCATTCTGAAAGTGGACTTGTTAAGAATTACCGTGGACTTGAGATCGGAACTAAAATGAATAGTAATCCATTTAAATAATTTTTGCTGAGCTTCATAACTGAAATCATTTTGTTGTTCTGCCTCCCTCTGTTTTCCCCACTTTGCAGCAGTGAACCCCCAATTAACTTTTTGTTTGTTTTTACCCCCACACATGGAAGCACTACCACCAGGAAAAAAAGGTGGTTTACCAGGATGCCAAATCCAAGCATGGCCATGAAGGACATCTACGAGGAGCAAAGAGATGAGATGCTAGCTTTTCCTATCAGTAGAGAAAAAAGGAAAAGTGTAGTGCAGATAGCACTGCTCCCTCCATGAGAGCAGGAGTTACTGCACCTTGCAAAAATGGAATGATGAAATGGGGAAGCAGTGTGAAGAAGTGAGGAAGTAGGAGCGAAGTAAAAGTCCCCCTTTTTCCAGAGAAGAGAGACCAAGCAAGTGGGACTTGGTACAGCAGGGACGTATATCAGGGTTTGATGAACTTTTGAAATGTAACTGAACACCAGGGCCAAGTATCATGTATTGAAAAAGGGAATTGTGTTGATTTCTAAAAGTACATGGAACATACTAGGAAAGTTGTGTAGGCTCAGGAGACCACAAGACAAACTGGGAATTGTGGCCTTGTTGTAAGGAGGAGGCTGTAAATTTAAAACATGATGGTTATGGAGAGATGTAGAATAAAAAGTATAAAAGTGGTTTGGACTTGAGACCATTGACACTGACTGATGAACAAGCAGTAAGGGTGTTTCCTAAAACTTTGTGAAGTGTTTAGAGCATCATTGTCATAAAATGCACACTGAAATAGAAATATTTACATAAGGCTACAAATGCAGTAAAACATTATATTCCTTATTATAATTTTTAGGCCCTTCTCTTTTTTTTTGTTTAAATGAGCGACTGAAATTATTGCAAAGAGCACAATGCTGTCTAAGCAACACAGGGGTTTAAAGAAGGCAGAACTGATTTCCACTACAGCTTTTACAAACACAGCCAGTAGTACTGCTCTAAATATAAGATACTTTATTTTGGTTTGTACTGTCTTGTTGGAAGAGAGGGGAATTTCGTTTCTGGGTTTTCTTGTGCATTTATGCTGCCTGTTGAAAGAAATCAGAGTTTTCATAGTTGTGAGGTATCTTTAAGGCAGTATTTAACCCAGAAGCATCACTTGGAGTGAATTACTGCTACTGAGTAGGAGATGTAACAGTGATGGATTTCAGAACTAAAAAGAAGCAAAATACTTTCTAAAGTTTTTTTCTTTCAAAGAGGCATCTCCATCCAGCTCCCAGTGAGCTCTAGGCATACATTACAAGGTTAGTGTGTGAGTATAGCTGCTAGGTTGCTTTCCTACTTTCCAGACATTTATACCTCCATGGATTTTCCAGCAGCTCTTTCACCTTAACAATGTTAGCATTTCTGGTTATGGCAACATCCTGCTTTAAGCCTCATCATTTTCACTGCACATTGAAATAGAAAGAGTGCTCAGTGGTGACACTGTTGTATTTATATGGAGAGTTTCGTCTTAAAAGCCTTTGATGTAAGAGCAAAGCAGAATTAGCATAAATATATCAGCCCATATTATGTTCAGCTATGCAAGCTATTGCAAACAATGCTAGTTGTAGTTTGGGGTTTTTTGGTTGGAAGTAACACATCAGCAGTGAAAAGTGAATGCCTTTTGCCAAAGTTACTACCTTCCCACTTGTTGGAAATCTCTCTTGCCTACATAATTCTGCCACTCTTAGTTTTAGGTCACTGTAGTTCACATTATTCATGGCCTTTTGAAGGTTGAAATGTATACTTGAACAGGTGCATATTGCTCTTACTGTTCACTGTATCATGTTTTAGGTAGGAACAAAGTTGAAAGTAGGCACTTTCATTAGTATTTTGAGTCATGGTAGATCTGAAATTTTCATTTCATCTATTTCATCTCCTCATGCTTTATCTTGACAGCTAATATTATGTGAGACCAAGACTTCACAGCGTACACATCTTTATCTAAAATTGGTTTACAAAATGAAATACTGCTGCCATTCTGGATATGGATGACCTTTTATCAATTTCAGCCAGGTTTACTTAGGCTTTGCCTGTTTTTTTAAACTTAGTAGCATATATATGTGAGGTTTATAATGACAATTATCCACAGAATAACTTGTATCAGTTTTAGGCATACATATTAGTATAACTTAGCACACAGACATGTAGCTGGTCATTCTCAGTGAAGCTCTCATTTGTAGGCTTTGCAGTGACTGATAAAAAACCAGCATCTTCATAGTGGGACCTGCAGCTCTGAGGTGCACCCAGGTGTTAGAGGAACCTGACATTTTCCATCTGAGTCCTGTGTTCCTGTGCAGGTTTTGTTTTGTGATCTCTTTGAGTCTTGTTGCAGCCACTTCTTGATTACTTATACTGGAATTTATGTCATGTTTATGGTGCATCTTGAGGTAGTGGTAGTTATATTTTATCACCTGGAAAATAAAATTGACACAGGCCTTTAAATATCAAGGAAGGCAGAGTAAAGGCTGTCAGCCTTCATTATATTTATCCACTGTACATCATCCTCCCTTCTGTGCAGTCTCTTCATCTGCTGTCCCAGAGGGATGAATGAGGAGAATGAGCTTCATTGTAACTTTGTCAGGTGAAGCAATGTCCTCACCAAAGTCAAGGACAGAAATTTCACTCATTTCATTTGGACCACTTTTTCACATGGCCTTTTGCTGCTTTTTCTGTAACTTGAATACTGCTAAAATATGTAATTTTATGCCTTCCTGTGGATACTTTTAGACAAAGACTGTCTGAAATGTGGCCAATGCGTAGGAGCTACAGGGCACCACAGAACTGAGGAGGGAAGTGTGTTATTTACTGTCAGTTGACATCATTCAGTCTGTGTTTAGAATGCAGTTTTCCCAGCATATGGGAAAGGTATGAGAGAAGAAAAGGAACTCTATTATTGTACAATACTATTGTATTCATAATAGTACTAGAAATAAATACTTGCCACAATGGGGTCTGTTCATAAATTTTTCATACATTTCAAGAAACTGCATATTTAGAATATATGGACCTGGGATTCCAAAGTTGCTGCATAGTTCTCCTCCTACTGCCTTGGCTTTAAATTAAGGAAAGAATATTTTATAGGAGATTTATTTGTTGTTAATGTTAGTTGCATAGCTATTGCTGCTCTAGGCTGTGCTGTGTTCCCCTAAATCATGCAGATAGTGCATTGGTTATTTAAATATGACTGTCTGACAAACATATTATGGACTCAAGAGTGATTAGAGTGTGATGCCTGGAATGAATTAAGTGCTGTGAATCTCTGCCTGTGCTACAAATGAATCCTGAATTGAAGTGTCTGGCTGAAAATGCAGCTTTAAAAACTCAAAACTTTGTGCGTTTTGTATTCTACTCAGCAGGTCTGCAATAGTTGCAGGATATGAGAAGAGCTCAGTAAGACCTTTCAGAAAGGTTTTATTAAGGTGTGCATGGTATTAAGTAGAACTATGTTTGAATGCATGCATAAGATTTTTGTCTTTGTTTTTCTTGAAATAATTTCTTAAGTCTAGTAATTTTGTAAGGAAGAGCAATAATGGAAATCCAGAGTAAATCCTGAAAAACACAGTTCAGTCCACAGAAGGATTACACATATCGAGCAGACCTCTGGATGTAAACAGAGAGAAAGGAACATTTCTTGGGTCCTCCCTAGGTATGTTTCACACATTTTCTGGGAGTGGGTGAAGAAAACCTATTTGCCCTTGAATTTCTGCAGGGTGTTCCTGGTGCCAGAGGTGTACCCAACAGTGAATTCAGATGCCTAAACAGTGAGTTTCTTTGGAGTTAAAGCCAGAAAAAAAGCCATTTCTATGCCCTGGGTGCTGCAATGATGATTTTCACAGCTGGAATCTAAGTCTTCCTGAGATTACACTGTACTGCTGCTCTCAGCCTCTGTCATTAACAATAAAATTAATAAGTAGCAAGATTCTGTAGTGTTGCTGTTGTGTTTCAGGTGACCATGGACAGAAGAGAGGCTTACAGGAATTAAATTCACTTTCCCAGTTAGCAGTAGGATTAGGCTGCAGCCATTACCAGCACAGGCAGAAGTTTCATTAGATTTTACATTCATCCACCTCTCTTTCATCACACTTTCTTTATTAACTGTGTCTGGCTAGTAATTTTTATCTCTCTGAGATAAGAATACTGAATAAGCTTTCTGGTGATATTCAAATCCAGCACTTCAGTGAAATGGAGCAATTTAAAAATACACAAAAAGTTGATCCCTTTTCATAGCTGCATGTTCCTTAATTTATAGCAGCAGCCCCACAGGTACAAAGCCTCCATGGCTGGCCACGCAACCACTTGGCTGTTACCCCCAGGCTCCCTGTGCTGGCTCAGGTGGACATTTCTGTCTTGGCTCCTCACCAGGTCCTTGCTTTTCTTCCTAGACATGCCTGAAGCATGTTGCCAGTTGCAGCATATTTCCATTGACTCCGGGGCTCTGGGCTCCATACGAGCTTGCAAACAAGCACGTTTGTTCTCTCAGATATCCACACATGCATGGTGGGATTTATTTTTCTTCTTTTTTTTTTTTCTTTTCTTTTAAGTGTGGTGTTGAAGCCAATGTGGATGCTCGACCACCTAGGCAATGCTTGCTGACATTGATGAGGGCTGTCCAAAGTGAGGAAGTTGTTAAATGCTGGGAAAAGTCTTCCAAAAGCAGCCTCGAGCTGGAGGCCTCGGTTCCCTTAGCTCTGATCTGTAGTGGTGTGCAGAGCCACTCACCAGGAGAAGAATGGAGTTGGCAGCTGTCCTCAGGGACAGGACCATGGTCACCTTTAATGACCGTGGTCAAGGAGGAAAGTTGTCTTGCTTACTCAAGTAGCATTAACTCAGTGGGTGACAGTGTTAAGTACAAAGAGCTCGGTTGTTTGGGGGGCTTTCTTCCTCTTGACAAAACCTCTGTTCTCACATAGATTTGATTTCTGCACGCAAGTATTAAATATACACTTCAACGGGGTATTTATACAGGCACTTAGCCATCCAGCTCTGAGCTGGCAATGTGGAAAGATCTGCTTTGTGTGTATGGAAGAGAAATGTGTGTGCAGATGCATGCTGGAATTGCCTTCTGCGCGTTTGGAAGTTTCATACTTAATTTCAAAACAGTACCAATAAATATGTTGATTCAAATGAGGAAAGCTTTTTCTCTTTCAGAGAGACTTAGTTTAAATTCAGGAAGTCGAACTGCTGAGGAATTAGCACTAGGATTTATAAAACAGCATTGAAAGAGAAGCTTAATTAACATTTCACTACCCTTTCAATTGCACTGAATGTGTGTCTGGTTTATCACCCACCTAAATATGTTAGTTTGTATTTTAAGAATGCTTGTGACAGTGAGCCTTCAGGAGAAAGCTCAGCTTTTTCCTATAATCTCATTATAGCATTTGTATGTTTTATTTGCTTGCTTTGACCTTGGATAATATGTAGAAAATATTTAATGTATATATCGCATATTTCTGGGCATCAGTAGTTGAGGTTGTTTTGTTTTTACTGTTAATGTAATTTCAGCTGGAATTTCGTTGTGGGTGTTTTTTTGTTTGTTTGTTCTTTGGTTTTGTGTTTTTTTGGTTTTTTTTCCAAAACAATGTAAACCCTGTATTAGGAAGTTTGGTATTGGTGGATGAGAACACACAGGATGACAGCAACTTGAAAGCAAGTCATCCCAGGGAAGGATACTGCTCTGTGTTCTTTAGGATAGAGTAAAGAAGTAGCAGCTGCTTTTCTTTCTCTCCCTGAAGATCACAATAATAGAAATGGGATATTAAAGAGGGCAGCATAGATTAATGGGGCAGCAATAAAACAAATGAGACCCATTAGCGAAATCACTGCTTGAAAAGTGGGTTCTGTGATAAGTGCCCTTCAGTGTCTCATGTAGGAAAAATTGTTTCAGCACTTGTAATATCATCCATGGTGTTGGATTTTAGACTGTTGTGACAATCTCAATGATAAAACCTTAAAACAATGTAGATGAAGAAAAATTTCATCTGTACTTACTGCTTGGTAGAAAACCTGAATGATTGTATCTACATGTTGAAGACAAGTTCTTCTTTTTCATACCCAGTCATGATGGTTTTGCATGTTCCCAAAATATTGCATAAAAATATTGCATAAAAAACCAAAGCCATTTTTTGTTATTCTGTTAAGCCTGTAAGGTGATCATGAGAGCTTGGAAAGCCTTCTTTTATTGCTGGAACACCAGTGCTATGGATACCAATGTTGAAACAGACTAGGAACTGGAATTGGTGGATTTAGTGGCATCTCCTGTTTTTATTTGTTGATTCTATATTAGATTAGCAATGAAAGATGTGCATTGCACTTAAAACTGTACATGTCTCTGTTTGCTCTCTGCTTTTTAGACCAGATTGTTTTCTGGACAATTAAATGAGCAAGGAAAATACACTTGATTGCTGAGATTTATACAGTATGTTGCCTGTAAGGAGAAAAATGTTTAGGGATTAAAGATAAAACGTTCACAAATCAACTTAACTAAGCCAAATACATTAATATGAAGTGCTTTTTTACTGGGAGATGGGTGGGTCCCAGTCTCTGAATTGTCTCCTGCTTCCCTTTCTCCCTCTAGAAGTGTATGGCTGTATTGTGGTGGGGCTTAATTTTTTTTGGATTTTTTTTCCCCCCCCAATGTAATTTTGGTAAATATAAGCTCAGGGTGTAAATATCAAACAATCCATGTGTCATGAGACGCAGAGGGGTGCTGGGCAAGAGCGGGGCAGGGGCACCCTGAGCGCCACGGCGCTGTGCCGGCCTGGGCAGCATCCCGGGCGGCGGTGGGAGCGGAGGGCCCTGGGCAGCATCCCGGGCGGCGGTGGGAGCGGAGGGCCCTGGGCAGCATCCTGGGCGGCGGTGGGAGCGGAGGGCCCTGGGCAGCATCCCGGGCGGCGGTGGGAGCGGAGGGCCGGGAGGCCGGCTGTTGCTATCGCTCTGATGTCAGGCGCTCCCGCTAACGTGTGGTTGGTTACTCTGCCTTTCAGATCGCTGCCGCTCGTGGAGCGCAGAGGGGACGGCGAGACTCCCGCATCTTTCAGCGAGAAGAAAGGAGCCAGCGGAGCAGACTAATAGGGACTTGTGTCGGGTGCCCTTGCCCTACAAAGGCTGCCTTTAAAAGAGAAACGCAGTGTTATTTAATGAGCTGTGAGATGAGGCACTGCTGCTAACGCTCAGATCCCAGGATTCATCGGCTATTCATTGTGCTTAATGCACATGTTTCTGCACCGTGCATTTAGGAGATCCCAGAGAAGAATCCAAAACGGCTGCGGGGGAAAGACCACCAAACATGCCTACAGAAACATTACCGACAGGTAGCATGGTGAAGCCGGTCAGCCCTGCCGTGACTTTCACATCTGCCGTTCCTCTCCGCATCCTGAACAAAGGACCCGACTATTTTCGCAGGCAGGCGGAGCCTAATCCAAAAAGACTGAGTGCGGTGGAGAGGCTTGAAGCCGACAAGGCGAAATACGTCAAGAGCCAGGAGGTCATCAATGCCAAGCAGGAGCCTGTGAAGCCGGCGGTGCTGGCGAAGCCGCCGGTCTGTCCTGCGGCCAAGCGAGCGCTGGGGAGCCCCACCTTGAAAGTCTTCAGCAACAATGCAAAGACTGAGAGTGGAGTCCAGAGAGAAAATCTGAAACTTGAGATTTTGAAGAACATCATCAACAGCTCTGAAGGCTCCAGCTCAGGTTCAGGGCATAAGCATGGGCCCCGAAATTGGCCACCCCACAGGGCCGATTCGACAGAGCTGAACCGACACTCGTTCGCCGAATCCTTGAAGGTTTACCCCACGCAGGGCCGGAGCAGCCCACAGGAGAGCAGCTCCAATGTCAGCAGAAGGCTCCTAGATCAGTCAGCAGACACTTTCTTGCATGTCTCTCACAGCTCTTCAGACATTAGGAAAGTAACTAGTGCAAAGCCCTTGAAAGCAATACCCTGCAGTAGTTCAGCCCCACCTCTGCCTCCAAAGCCCAAAATCGCTGCCATTGCCACCCTGAAATCCCCAGAGATTGAGGCAGTCGAGTCTGGATGCGGAGTTAGTAGAAGACCCTCCCTACAGCGATCAAAATCAGACTTAAGCGACAGATACTTTCGCGTTGACGCAGACGTTGAACGATTCTTTAACTACTGCGGACTGGATCCTGAAGAGCTTGAAAACCTTGGGATGGAAAACTTTGCAAGGGCTAACTCTGATATTATATCCCTCAACTTTCGCAGTGCAAGCATGATTAGCTCAGATTGTGAACAGTCTCAGGACAGCAACAGTGACCTTAGAAATGATGACAGTGCCAATGATCGTGTGCCATACGGCATTTCTGCCATTGAAAGGAATGCCAGAATCATCAAGTGGTTGTATAGCATCAAGCAAGCTAGAGAGTCACAGAAAGTGTCCCATGTGTGAGAGAGAAATCCACCGTAGAAAAAAGCAAGGACTGTATCTTTGTCTGTGAATATTCAGTTTGTGAAGGGTTGTGAAGTCTACTTGAAGTCTTGTACCCTTCTCAAATCTCTTTGTGTTGCTTGTTGTGCAATGTTTCCAAGTTGCATGCCTGTCAACATGTGAGCTGACCTGGCTTCCACTTGAACAATAACTAACTACAAAGCCTGGCTGAGCATACACATTATCTGCCAAAAGTTTAAGACAAGAATCTGATTAGGGCTTCAGTATAATCAAAGTGTTTACATGAAAAGGTTATATGACTTCTTTGGTATTTATGTGGTTCCTTGTGGATTTTATATATGTCACTTTTTGTCTTAATACAGATATTGTCAACTGACGTTACTCGTTTCTAAGTTGAAACAGAATCCCTTTGGGGGGAAGAAAAGTGGAATTGGCCAATATATGAGGTTTAGGCATACGACGATAGGCAAAGCAGCCTTATCTCTTGTAGAAAGTGCATTATTGGCACACAAAAGCTGTTTCTAAAAGGCAAAGAATGCTATGTTCTTAAATTATCTATCATTAAACTATATATCCCTACTTGTAGTAAGGCACTGTTCAGTAAAAGTTTCTTTATCCTAGGTAAGCTCCCTCTGTTTTACAGCAGAAGTAGTCTAGTGAATCTGCTTGACCTCTCATAAACTAAATGAGTCTTGCATTTGGGTTGGTGTAAGCATTTTAATGATTTTGTGTATTACCAGCTGGAAAAGCTTAAAGAAGGTTGGAGTCAACAGATGAAAATGGTGCAGGCACAGGATTTTGTGGGTTTGTTTTTTACTCAAAGATTCCTGGTCTTAAACTTTTGACAGGAATAATTAGATCCTATAGCTGATATTGAATGCCTTTATTAGTCAAAACACATCACGACTGCAAACTCCATGCTGTCTTAATTTTTTTTGTAGACCTATTTGAACAATTAATGAACAAAAATGGAAACACACAGCCATATCAATATAACGCCTCCTATTCAGAAGTAAATACACTCACTAGCTGAACTATATCTGAAAAAATGTGATTATGTTGTCTTGCATATATTATATCTAAGGCTGTGAAAGTTTGTTCCAGCTCTAGGAAAGTGTAGCAACATGACAGTATGTAGCTTTTCTTCTTTTTTTTTTTTTTTTCCTCCTTAAGATGGTTAGTGCTGCAAATCAACCTGTTACAAATCTTTCAACAATCTGTCTTCCCAGTGGTTTAATTAACTGTCATTTCAACTGACAGTGGTGTTGTGGTAGTGGAGAAGTTGAAAGTACAGTGGTCTGCTCCATTATTATTGTATTCATGCTTTGAAGTAAATTGCAGCACTACCTTATACTACATCAGCTAATAGGAAACTTTTTTATTGTGTAAATGCTGTAAGACTTTGTATATACTTCAGTTGTTATAAAATCTCTAAAAGGAAGAGTGTTATGCTAATAAATAGCTCCTGGTGCAGGTATGGTAGGGGTTTTTTGTTCTTATTTTCACCCCTCCCATTCTTAAAACTGTATCAGGAACTCAATTGCAGTGTGTTTTAGTGCTGTAGAAGGTCTTGGTTAAATAATAGTTCCAGTAAAAGGTTTCTTTTACTAAAGTGCTTTTCAGAATATAATTTTTTATAAAATAACTATAGCAGCATGATCTGTCTGAAGAACTAGAAGAGATTTTCAAGACTCCTAAAATAGCTTGCTTCTTCCTTACCTAGCAATGTTACTGTTCCCGTTTATAGCATCTGTTCGTAACGAATCACCGCAGTCTTCTGAAATATTCTTCAGTAGTGCTTATTTATATATTTGAATATTAAAGATGTTTTACAAAGTCGGGTTCTATCTTTTCTCTGAGAAGCCTGTAGCCCAACTTCTTACAGATAGCTACAGTTAATGCAGGCAAGACTGGAAGCGGAGCCATGCAGTCATTTGTTTCCTATGGAATTACCCTACATCCAGTTTTATATAATTGTTCTGTAAATGTTTGTTCATGGAGGGGAGGGAAGCACACCTTTGGTTTCAGCACACATTCAGCTTCAGGAGGCTACTCTATGATTTTTACAGTTGACTTCACAACCTAAGACTTACAACATTCCTAGCTCAGACAAAAAAAAAAAAAAAAATAAAAATGAGGAGCTCTGTATTTCAGCTACAGGCACATTTGTGACATTTTAAGCTCCATGGGTTTCAGTTGGCATTGACATCACACTGGTTTTTCAAGCATATTTTTCCAATAGTAAGTTCTGCTCAGTTCAGTGACTGTTTTGCCAAGGAAAATAATGCTTGAGGGATTAAAGCCAAGTGTAATGCAGCTGTAAAGCAATGAAATAAAGAAGTTAAAACTGAAATAAAAAATGCACC
The DNA here is from genome assembly GCA_013400495.1 of Nicator chloris. Taxonomy (NCBI): domain Eukaryota; kingdom Metazoa; phylum Chordata; class Aves; order Passeriformes; family Pycnonotidae; genus Nicator; species Nicator chloris. The sequence goes on along the minus strand of WAAE01005426.1, from coordinate 53,956 downwards.
CACATTGTTCTCTCTCAAGTGTTTTAAGAATTATGATAAACATGCTATCTCAAGTGTTGTCAGCCAAAAACAGTAGTAAAGAAGCCTTTATAACTAGAAAATGGATTAGAGCATATGCTAGTATTCAGAACTTGTTTCCCAGGGTTTGTTGGGAATTTCCTTTTAATGACCCAAGGGATTGTGAGCTGTCTGTAAGAAGGCATTTCCTTACCCAGGGTCTTAGGCAGCACCTTTGGAACAGCACAGGCAATGCCTTCGCTATCCCTGCTTCCTACAGTGTGCACATGAATAAGATTTTGCAGGGCCTAGACCTTCACTGTCAGCTGAACTTGCAGCTCTGGTGAGATTGCAGTAATAGAAATTATGGGATTGCAAAATATCCACAAGGCTTTGAACAAGCAAGTAACAATTGCCTTCATTTGTCACTTTACTGCCGTTTATGCAGATAGTATTTAATTATTTATGGTCTTGTTATTACCTGTACATTTGCATAAAACCCAAATCATTGGTGACTGATTGTTTTTGTATTCAAATGAATAACAATTCTATATAATATTATATATTTTCTGCCTTTGCAGACAGGTAATCTTATCATGTCAAGAGTGCATTACTTGTCTCTGCCTTAGGAGATTCCTGAGTCCTGAACGTTGTATTCACAAAGAGTTGTAACCAGCTCCAATGCTTCCTCAGGGACCTGTACTGGTCATGCTCCTGCTGTGTCCAGCAGGCATTTACCCAGGTACAAAGTGCACAGCAAGTGTTCACAGCTAAACAACAGCTCTTGTTGCAGCTCTGGAGGGAAATGCAAGTCTGTGGTGTCCTGTGAAAGCCGGTACTGAGCCCAGCACTGACCGTCCTGGCCACAGCAGTGAAGAAAAATGTTGTGTGTCTTCAGTGATTGCTATGAACTCATACACACACACTACACACAGACAAAAGAAACCACCGCAGAGGTTTGTGGTGGTTCTATTACTTTGACTTGCCAGGGAGGGAAGGGAAGAGGAAAATGGTGTGACCAATTACACTTTGAACTCTACCTACAGCTTTGCACAGAGGCAGACCATTTAGTTGAGTGAAAGAGGTGGGCATCAAAGTAAAACTGGTCCTTTAATCATTTCATATTACATAGTAATAATGTCATGAAATATGAGAGACAGAGGATCTGTGCCACAAATTTACATTCTACAAATACAAGTACTGAAATTGTCTTTTTTTTTTATGAATACTATTTCTGCAAAGGAGAGCTCTGTGCTGTGAGTGTATCACCATCTGAGTGACCGAGGACCTTTGAAGGGTAAACACAGAATGATGATGCTTTTGGCAGCCATTCAAAAATCAAAAGGCACACTCAGACAGCAGAGCCAATCAGTATTGCTGACTTATCTCTTTTTACAGCAGCTTATCCATCCGTGGAGGCCATACGCAGTTGATTCCAGTCATTCAATGAAAAACAAAGTGCTTAATGGAGCTCTGCAGTACAGAGCTGAATAATAAAAGTCTGCAGGAGAACGGGAAGGGAACTAAACCTTAAAAACAGCCTTCCTGATACCTATTGATTATGGGGTGCTAATGTTTAGTACATTATATTCAGAGCTCATTTGTTTATAGGAAACATTTTGTTGAGCAGAGTAGTCCAAAAATCTGGGATGCTCCATTTTTCCAAGGCCATAAAACTCTTGTTCTTCATGATTAATGCTGCTACACCAGTAACTGAACACATTAGGCTTAGAATATAAGAGCATCTGAGTTTTGTTCCCATGAACAGTAAGGGTCCATTGCCTATTTTGGCAATGAATATAAATGTGAATATAAATGTGCTGTACAGGAGAATAAGTTGGTCAAGGTGTATATTAAAATCCTTGTTACCAAGCCTTAAAAATTCAGATATTCTGAATTCATTTGACATTCCTTGCTGTCAGCAGAAAGACTCCAATAATCTGCCCTTTGAAATATGTCATCCATAGCTTAATGGGAAAGGCCATTAAAATTGTCTTTTCAGTGTAAGGACTTTTATCTCCTGATGATGGCATCTGTTAAGTGAACCTCTAAATAAGCACATTTCAGTCAGAAGTATTAACCCTTAAATGCCTTTTATTTTTCTCCCTGAAAGCCCAAATGGTGATCAATAGCTGAGCCCTACCATTTGTTACAGTTACTACATTATTGCTACATAGTCAGTTGGTGTCCCTTGGGCTGCAGTGCAGTCTAAAGTGGAGACACCTACACTACGCCATCTGTCTTGCCCTGGTAGGTATGAACAGCCTTCAAGCATATTCTACATTTGATTACTTAGGAATTTAGTTGTGGCTGCCCATCAAAACTGATTAATAATAAGCAGTGACTTAAAAAAAAAATCATGAAAAACAATAATTTATAGATCAAAAAGGTAGTCACGTGACTGTCATTTTTCTAAATTTAAAGTAATTTTCATGATGATCTTATGACGAATAAGAGAGTGCTAGTATTTGTGCTATTTTGTTTCTTGCTTTTGGCACAGCAAGTCGTCTCCACCTTCTTTGTGTCTCACCCTTTCTGAGTTTTCTCAGCTTCTTCTTTTCTGTGTCTTCCTTCCCTTGTGATGTCTGACTTTTACATCATCTCTCCTTTGAAACTTACGACCAAGGTCATATTCTCCTCGCTTAACCTCCTTTCAAAGCAACTTTCCCACAGCTTGTTCTTTTATAACAACTGTGTTCATGACAGTCTGTTCCCAAGAGAGCAGCTCTGTGGCTACAGTTGAACTGCCGTGTCCTACTAAAAGATAAAAGATAGTAATCTTTTTAGTGGATTATTTTTAATTTTCCGGGGTGTCGTATTGTTTGCAGGCAAGATGAGATAGCGAGAGGTGCTTCTTCAGGAGGATGTAGTGATTGAAAACACTTGTGAAGAAAAGGATGTCAAACATATCTCAGAAGTATCAACTTCTTTGTCCAAAATTGTCTGTATTGTTTTCTCTGTCGTATCTCACTTAATGCATACTCCTGCTATTTCTTTGTCTCCAAATAAGATGCTGGCCTGAAGATAGCAGTGTGCAAAGATGGTGCAATTCCAGTGAGCAGAATGCTATAGGCCTACTACCCAAGAAATATTTAATGTTTTGCCTCCTGCTGTTTGGTAGCGGGGTACCTGTCTTGCACCTTTGGCATCCAGACCACTTGCATGGCATGTGCAGTTCCCAGGCAGCATTGCCTAAAAGGATTTGTAAAACAAAAGAGCAGTGGAAGATCCAGGAAGGACAAAGTGTCTCCTTACCCTGGCTGTTGTGGAAAACTTTCAGCTTTGGTAAGAGAAGGTTTAGAAGCTGAGGTCCCCAAACTGCCATCACATGCAGCCCTGGGGCGGGCTGAAGGTCTGAGACCTCAATCCTGGGTATGAGAGAAGAATATCTGAGTGTCTGGGAGACAGGATAAATCCTGTGTGGAAGCAGAAGACACTTGCTGAAGCATGCTACTCTTTCATTTAATGCCTGCTATTCATGTCTTAAAACATGAAGACGAAAAAAGGGACAGGGTTGAAATTGGAGAACAGCTGTGTATGCAAATGCTTTCAGATGAGATGCGGAGGTGGGCAGATAGTCTTGCTTTTTAAGAAAGGAAGCTTTTAAAAGATCTTTAATAAATCACCTGCTTTTCAAGCATATTAATCTTTTACAAAGTCTGTCTTGCCATTCTGAACTGTAAAAGCTTTGCTATTCTCAGCACACAGCATTTAGAAATATGGCAACCGTGATTTGGAGTGACTTAAATAGCAGGATAAAAGGGTGCTTAGCTGAATGTGAACTTTATTTTACTAAAATTTTGGATGGTGTGGTTTTTTTCCTTTATTTTAAAATGATTGTAGGGGGAAATAGAAAACTAACAGTCTTATTTATTAAGACTGCAAGTAAGACTGGGAAGTACAGGTTAATGTGTCTGTGTGAAAATTCCAGTATTAGGTTTTGGCAAAGGCTTGATGTTTTTCATTCATGTTTTGCATACCTCAGAGCATATCAGTTTACACAAAACTGGCACAAAACTTGATCATCCCATCTGAAAATGCTTTCTGCAAAGTTATGGGTTTGTGTCCACCTGGTATATTTTCTACAAGACAGACACTGGGGTGCTGGAGCATTTCTAGAGAAGGGCAATGGAGCTGGTGAGGAGTCTGGAGCACAAGTCTCATGAGGAGCAGCTGAGGGAGCTGGAGTTGTTTAGCCTGGAGAAAAGGAGGCTCAGAGGGAGACCTTATTGCTCTCTAGGACTACCTGAAAGAGGTTGTAGCCAGGTGGGAGTCAGTATCTTCTGCTAAATAACAAGTGACAGGATAAGGGGGAAAAACCTTTTATGGAAGAGTCAACAACCTGGAGGTATTTAAAAGATATGAACATGTCCCCTCAGGGACATGGCTTTTTGTCCTCGTGTGGCAAACTTGGCAGTGCTGGGTTTATGGTTGTACTTTGTGATCCTAAAGGTCTTTTCCAACCTAACAGGTTCTGTGATTGTTTTGTGCTGAATGACTCTAAACAAAGAGCTGTCAAGGTGCTTTCAATTTCTGCTGTTTTTGTTTCTAGCATGTTCATCCTCCTTCTCTCCTACAGACCGAGTGAAAATAGGAGCTTTTTATCAGGATATGTATTGTTTGGTGTTGAATTCAGAAGGTAGAGAATAGAGCCATAGCATAAAATATTTTTTTTTTTGCTCATTTTTTGTAATAAAATCACAGGTTTGGTGTTTATTTTCCTCTAAGATGCTGTACAGTCAAACAGAGCCAAAGAAGCTAATAAAAGTGTGTGTGTTTGTGTGTGTGTTTGCACTTATAAAGTGCAAGAATATATCATAGGGCCAATAGCAGTAGGACAAGGTATATTGGATTTAAGCTGAAAGAAGGTAGAGTCAGACTAGATATTTGGAAGAAATTTTTTGCTGTGAGCATGCTAAAACACTGGAACAGGTTGCCCAGAGAGGCGATGGATGCCCCATCCCTGGAGACATTCAAGGTCAGGTTGGATTGGGCTGTGAGCAACCTGGTCTAGTTGCAGATGTCCTTGGACATTGCAGGGGGATTTGACTAGATTTAAAGGTCTCTTCTAACCCAAATGATTCCATGATTCTAGGTTTTCCTCACAGGAAACCTTAAAACTTGTTTGGCATAAGGAAACCTTGCAACCTCTCTGCATGCTTCATCTGGGAAGACCATGGAAAAACGAATACCCAAATTCTAGCCCTATTGAAGTCAATGGGAACTTTACTACTGATCTTTAGTGGGGCAGACAGCATTTCACCCCCCATGAGAACTTAATATTTTTAATGTTTAGGGATGGGGTTTCTTTCTCTGTATTGTGAATATCATGCACTAGTTTCCTACCACTTTCTCGCCTATTATTCTGCTGTCTCAAAAAGTACAAGGGGGAAATCCCTCCTGACACTGCAGGTAGGAGCCATGGGAAGAGTGAAACCTTGCAGAGATGAGGCAAAGAAGAGGTTTGGTGAAGCACAGACCACAATACTGGTGTGAGGAGAAGCTTGGGACCTACCCACTGAGCACAGGGTGTGTCTCTACACATAAGTAGCACACATTTGTTTTCTGAATTTTTACTGAACAGCTAATGAGCAGATTATGGAAAACCTGCAAACTAATGAGCCATCATGAATATTCATATCAAGCCTCAGGGGTGCCCCTGCTGCTCATCTCTAACCACCAGCACCAGGTCTTACAGGAGCAGTTTATGACCAGTGCTATTTGAAAACAAATTTGCCCTACTCCAAACCACATTTATGTAGTCAGCTGAGATACCAAAAATCTTTATAGGCCGTTATTTATTTGAGACATCATTTATAAAGCTTTTGGGATGGACCCTGCTCCTTGGAGGTCACCATGGAAAAGTGTTTGCTTCTGTCATTGTCCTATTTCCAGTTCTGCTACAGAACAGCAAGCAAGCAGAGCTCTTCAGAGCCCTGTTCTGGCTATTCCCCCACAGGACAGGACATCCATGTGCTGTCATCGCTCAGGGACATGGATGCTTTGATACCCAAAGGCACCTGTGGTGTGAAATTGAAGATTTTTCTCATGGGCTCATTCCCACACCAGTTCCACACAGAGCTGATGCTCAGGGTCATGCTGTGTTCAGGGGGCTGCTGAGTGAACAGATGTGTAATGCCATGAAATTGTGGAATGTGTTGAAAGCTTATGGAAAGGGGATTCCTGACTATGTTTTACTGAGCAAAAAATGGCATTTCCCATATTTGAAATCTTGGCAGAGTGCTCATTTAGTAGATACTGGGCAGAAGTCAGTGGTCTGATGGGCTTACTAAAGGGCAGAGCTTGTGTGTCTTCAGGAGCAATGAAGTCCATCAGCCCCTTCTGTAATGCAGCACAACGTGCTGTGTTACGGGGAAGACTGAGTGCATTGGAAGGGGGGATTAGCTCTACAAAGCCATGCCACCAGCCAGACTTAGGCAATTAATTATGTTTTAATACAGTATTTTTAAGAATAATTTATAGGCTCACATTAATATGCAGCAAATCTAATCCATTGCCTAAATGTGTTTTTGAATAGCAGTGGTTTGATTTTTTTTTTTTTAATATTAAGTTAGAGAAGTTGTTCAATATGAACCCCTGGCAGTTATTGACACACAGCACTTTTTTACTGGGCCAGATGAGAGCAGGTCATGTAGATAATAATATGGGATTGTTAGTAGGTTATGAATAGCTGAGTTATGAAGATGAACCTCTTCAGAAAAATGTTATTAAAAATAAAACATAGAGATGATTGTCCTGACTGATGCTGACTATTGCAAGTGTCTTTCCCAACAGCTACAAGTAAGTTGTTAGCTCCAAAAATAGAGATAGACTTGCTGTCTTTAAACCCATTAAATGAGAAAGCAGGAAAGAGAGCATGATTTTTTAGAGCAACCTTGATGTCAGTGTATCCTGATCATGTTGTGTCTGGTATGGGGGGACAGCAAGGGGAGAGATGGAGAGATGGCTGCTTTAGCACGTGGACTGCAGGAGAGTAGAAAGGGGAACAGAAATGTGACCTGAAAATAACATTAACTGTGACAATCTGGCCATAAGGTCTTACTCATGAACAGTCTGCTGGAGCAGAGCTTGTCACCAGGTTTCAATGCCAGGCATTTCACAGTAGGGATGTGGAACAGTTTCACTGCCCAGGGCTCCCAAAGGATCTGACTGGCCACGGCCACCGGGGCCGGCTTTTTAGTTTTTATTACTGTTTTCACAATGCATCCCTATAGACTCATTTGTAATGCTTCTCTCACTCCTCTAAGTGGGAAATGCCAAGATAAGAATACTGGAGGTCTTTGTACTCTCAGCAGTGAAACACAACAGAGATGAGAGCAATGGGAAAGGTCCAGGAGTCCAGGAAATTTTTCTCAGTGGGTTTGCTTCAGAAACCACCCCCTTTGGGGGAGGCACTGCAACAGTGGAGGCAGGAGCTCCAGCCCTTAAAAGTTTTGGAAAGGAATTGCCCGCCTCGTTGAACAAGATGCTAAATCCAGGCACCCTCAGAGCTTCTGCTGGAAACAAATTGCAACTTTTTTCAGTCCTGCCCTGCACGCCACCACATATTTGCTGCTGCAAATAGGCATCATTTCCACAGTGATTTAGTAGGTGTGGGGAGAAATGACGCACTCAGAAGCTTGCTGGCTCACATGTCCCTTCCCACCGTGGTGTAGGAAGTTATACTTCTGTAGGGCAGTGCTCCTTGTCTCTGTGTTTGCCCTGTATTTCACCACTGCCGTTTCGTTTCTTTCCCAGCCCCATGTTTCCACATCAGCTGCTCAGGAGCTGAACATCCTTTCTCCTGGACCCTATTATTCTGATGTTCAGTGGTGAAACCAGAGGCCAGGGCTGCAGCTGTTTGGCTCATCCTTGAAATTTTTCTGACAACAACCTGGCTCTCCGCTTTATTTATGACCAGCCATATGAAACTGTTTCATGAAACATATCACTAAAATTTTAGTTTTCCTGTTGATCTTTTTTACTGTAAGCTGAGGCCATTTATCTTCCTTGCTGATGTTTTCAGTCTTTCACCTTCCTCAGGTTGAAGCATTTATTTCTTTAGGCAGCAGTTTCTACATTCTTTGAGAGACAGTCTATTTTTTTAACACTATGGTACATGTAACTCTACTGAACTATTGCATGCATGTAGTTAGTCCGTGGCATAAATATGCATTTGTGTCCAGGATGAAGGAACAGTAAGTTCATGGCAAATTTTAAAAATAAATATTTGAGGAGCAGCTTGGAGCAGTTCCAGTCTATCTGAGCACTGCAGATGTAATGCGGGCTGCCTGCATTTGCAATGCACAGTAAAAATTATCAGAAGATTCTGATTAGTAAATGGGATGTGTAATGTGTTCCCAACAGACTGTTTTCCCATAAGAAAGAACTCATTTTGAGCCCTGCTTATTTTTTGAAAGTGCATGATAGAGCTGACATTGAGGAAATTTTATGTGGAACAGGGGAAATAAAAAAGCCACCTTCAAGTTATAGGAACTCCAAAGCAAATAATTCGGTTGAAACAGTTCTGCATAACTTCTAGCAAAGAATTTGATTGACAAGTGAGCCTCTGATTGACAAGTAAACCTCTGTTCCCAGGGATGTGTGGACTTTAAGCAGTGAAAGGGCCCTGCTGCTGCCCTCAGCCCACCCCACTGCTGTCCCAACGCACAGCTCAGAGGCTGCTGCTCACAAGTGGAGTTGGCTCCATCTTTAAAACGAGTAGGTTTATTTTCTGACTTGCTGCTCTAAGACGGCAGCTGCTTTTCCAAGTCCTCTTTGCGCTGCTTCCCAAAGAGAGGTCTCCTTCTAAAAACGTGAGCAGGCCTTGCACCACCATGAATTGTTCAATGTGCTCTGTAGGAGCACACGCTTGGCACGGTGTGAAGGTATTTTCACAACGTGATATCACAACTGGTGATGGACAGGGAAGGAGCCGGTGTTCCGTGAGGTACCAGCTCGCATCTAGACAAGGCAACTCATGTCTAAAGTGGATGGATCTTTGGGGCCTGGAGGATTCACAGACATCAAAATCAGTATGTCCCATGGTCAAGTCACCTCTGCTCTGAGACCCTGCACTTCTGCACAGCAGAGGCTGGTGTTTTCTGCTCTTTGTGATCTTTTAAAATTATTTGAAAATTGAATTTTGAGATCTCGATCTATTCTGGAGAGAATTCTTTCCTGAGACGGGGTTGTTTTTGTCAGCACAACTGCCAGCTGTTGTTTCAGGCTAATCTGTAGGGTGAAGCAGGCATTTATAGCAGTTACAGTCCCTCCTTTTTCCAGTTCTTTCCAAGAAAAAATCTGAAAATCATAGAGATGTGTTCTCTGTAGGAAAATGCAGGAATAAAACCTCCTTTTCTGAGGCTCTCCAAGAGTGTTCACGGTACAGAAAATGGGTCCATGCTCATACCAAATATTCTAAAACATGTACATTTGTCACATGTAAACCACTGAAAACTAAATAAACAGAGGCCACAGATTTTTCTTTATGCAGATTAGATTACAGACTGCAAAACAGCTTCAAGTTGGCAACCACTGAGAGGTGGGATTGGACTGACTGCCTTCACCAACAAAGTGCCACCTCAGAATGAGAACGTGAGAAACAAAATGCCACATTTCAGCTTGGCAGTCAGCCCTGGTCAGAATTTAAACAGGAGGCTTCTTTGGGGTCCTTGAACGCTGAGTGAAATGTCTCTGACAATTCCATATGTGCACAGAGATAACACATCAGTCTATCACAATGCAACAGGCTTTGTTTGCATTGAGGACCCAATATTTTTCTGACCTCTCCTGCACAGTAAGCATACAGTAACCTCGCTCTAAATAGGGTTATTGTTTTTGCTTTGCTTTGGAAACTTGGTCCATTATCTCTTTCACCTAATCTGTTTTCTTTCAATGTATTTAAAATGCATCATATACGTTTTCGTTTGTAGTTAAATTTCTGGGCTGCTAGCAGTGATTCTTGGCATGTACTCTGCATTTTCACTGTGATTTCGAGATCTTCCTAACAAAAAACTATAAAAACCACCAGATCATTATTTCCGAGGATGGCACACTGCTATAAATGCAACCCTCTGTAGTTGAAAAATATCAGTGACATCCCTCTCTTCGTCTAATCCTTGACTTCAAGACATCATCAGATCAAAGCCAACAACTCAGCCAGTGTATGCTGGGTTTTCTTCACTTCCAAAAGAAATACCACAACTTGCAGAGCAGAAAATCCCCTGTATCCTTCTACAAAATCCTGCAGAATAAGACATGCTTATGGCTGTGAAAGGAGGGAAAAAGCAGATAAAATTCTGACTTCCTGTAGAAATGAAACTCCTGCTATTTCTGTCACTGAGGCTCTGATTTCACCCAAGAATTACAACTCTGAGTTCCTTTAAAAAGTAACTTGTCTCTTTAAACAATATTTTTGGTAAATGCAGCACTATCACCCAAGGTATGGATTTGTGCTAGTGGAAAGAGACTCTGTTGGGAAATGCAGCCTCTAGAAATTAATTCTCCCTGGGTCAGTTACGTGTGGTTTGGGTTTTTTCCTTTTAAACTCTCATCAATTTTTAGGCCAGATGAGATAGCTTTAATTGTTTTGCCTGACTTTCTCTATAACCGCAATTATATCCAGGCATGAATTATTTCCCCTTTGAATTACACAGTATTTCAGTTGAGAAATCCTATTTTGATTTGAACAAAGGCAGTGATGGAGAACCCACAACAGCTTTTACTAAATCATTTCAGCGGTTAATAACCCCCTGCTTAGATGAATTGTAATCTCCTTTGCAGTCTGAATTTGTCCAGCTTCAAAGAGCAGCCCTGAGGTAGTGCTGTACGTTTGCTGCAGAGGCTGAAGAGCCCACTACCACAGCTTTGCTCACTGCACAGAGATTGCGAGTGTGTCTGCCTTTATCTTGGGTGCACCAAACAGCTGTCAGATGAGGAGATTTTCATCCCACCTGTTCCAAGGTGTCCCAGCAGAAGTGACTAGCACAGCCAAGATGACCCTGCATGCCCCATTGATGTAGTGTTAATGATATTCTCTTGTCTTTGTGCAGTGTTTGCACCTGTTGGAGCAATGGCTGAGCTTCACAGGCCATGTCTGAAGTTACCCCTCCCTGCCTGAGCAGAGCCTTGCCCCTTCCTGCCATTCACGAGGCAGAAAGTCACCAGACCTGTTGGCACAACACCCCATGCCATTTCTCCCTAACCCACTTCAGCTGCAATGAGCCATGTTAAAGAAACAATTCACAACACAACAGGAGAAAAAGCAGCACGTTCCTCTAAGTGTTAAGGCTAACCCAGATCCCAGTGACAGAACGGGGCTGGGGAGCAATTGCATCAGCAGCTGCCCTGGGTCACCTGCACATTCCATTGAACAGTCCTTATTAGGACCCCCTTTTTTGGGAATATTTACACCTAGCTTAGTGCCCAGCTGTGCACTGTCCCTTCAATACACGTGGCCTTGTGTTAGCTGACGGTTCAGCTCACCAGATGTCATTCTGAGCAGGCACCTTGCTGTGTTAGAGTGTGCAGCGTTTGTCAGGCTCCTTGCTTGCTCTGGCATAACCAAAACAATTTTGCTCCGTTTTCAGATTTTGTAAATTCTTTTATCTGTTGAAAAACAAGCCAATAGTTCTTCAAAGCTCTTAAGCAGTTGCAGTTCTCAAGATTGATGATCTATTACTAACAGTGTTTTATAGTTTTCGCTTTCAATGAGTTATTGTTGTAAGTCCTTGTCAAATTTTAATGAGGAACCCTACTGAAACACTTGGGGAACTGGTGAGTGTTATAGTTATGTAACCCTCAATGTTGTCTTCAGAAATCACGTAAAGACAGCTACAGTGTCCCTCAGTCTCCATGCACCATGTGGAGTAGTTACTTTCTCCTCCTAGCTCCCTTTTCTCTTCTGCTCCCTCAGAAATGGAGCCCCAGTGTTGTGATGCCGGGAGCAGAAACTTTCAGAAGGACTTAGGTCTCCTCTAGCTACTGATGCTTATAACAGGCACCATGACGTGTCACCACAGTGGACATTTTAATACGGCTGCGTCTTCATTATCCTTTTGCCATCACACTTTCAGCTTCCTCTCAGGTTCCTTAGAAATATGTTAGTTTAAAAAGAAGTTATTTTCAGCAGAAGAGAGCTGAAACACAGTGCTACATGTGTGTAAGTGTCCAGTTACTGAGGGTGGGGCTCCCATCCCCTCTCAGACAGCCTGACCTCTGCCTGTTGGCTTGTTCCTGCTGAACTCTATTTGACTTGAAAGAGTGAAAATAATGATTTTGCTTCTTACTTGTCTAGTTCATATATCAGTCCACAATTGTTGGCTTTGCCAAGGGCGACTCTTGCTCTATTAATCCACAAACTTGATCTCCAGGGTCCTTCACTGTGGCCTCACCCTAGCCTGCCAACTTCTGGGACTACTCAGGGTTTCTTACCCACACACAGTACAGAAATAATATTAACAGCATCCACTTAAATCAACAAGACAGCTTTGGGATGGTGCTTACAACTGTCAGGCCACAGCATAAATATTTCTAGAAACCTCAAAAATGTGAGTTTAGAGTGGGAAACTGCTTGAAAATTGACCTGTCACAGGTGCTACTGCAATTCCAGTGTCATATAAACGTGAAGTAACTTTTGTTTTAACTTAGCAGGCTTCCTAATGAAATATCTTGTGACTGTTTTTGTTTTTAAATTTACTATGCTTTAGTTCAGTAATTGGTTTATGACTGTAATTACTAGTCTTTCAGGCAACACTTACTAAAAACAAATTAAGTTGCTCCAAACTCTGGTGATTTTATGATCATATAGATCAATATAAATCACTGTTAATTAAATTCTTTATTACTTAGGTTTTCCATACAAAAGGTATTTACAGCATTGCAGTAACAGGAAATATTCCTACCTTTCCACACCAATTTAGTAATATTAAAACAAAAATTGGTTAGTAACAACAGAGGCTGAAAACCAGAATTTACTTAAGTAGCCTGCTGCACAATAACAATGATATGATGGTGTAAGCTGATAGTGTTTATCTACAGAGGGGAAAAAACCCTAGAAATATAAGCATAATGAAAAATGCTATTTTAAAAAAGGAAAACAAAGAAAGCCAAGTTAAAACTCTTTTAGTATATATTTGCTTTCAAAGTCTTATCAGAGTTGTTACAGAGTATAATTCTGGCTGCACTATAATGAAAAAAACAAATCAAAACAAACAACCAAACACCTAAGCTAGTTGAGAGTGCAAGTATTCCTTAAGATGTCCAAGCCAAACTGTGCAAATAAAGTCTGGACTTGTTTCCTTTTTTACAAGATCCACTCTCTAATAAATTTCTCTTTAATGGCCATTACCAGTGCCATTAAAGATTTTTGTATTAAAACAGCTACAGAATGTCTCCCGACTTGCAGGAGTCTCTGAGTGGTAAAGTTAAAAACCAAAATGTGCCATTGGTCTTCAGGAGTTTTGTCCTGAATTAGGATCCTTCAGGATCAACTCCACTAAAACTTCCAGGCCAAGATTTAACAATTGCAAGTTTTGATATTCAAAAAGGCATAATTTAAAATATAGATGGTTCTTAATGCTTATGGAAAAAAGAACATCATCCCTCAACCAAGCCACTTGCACTGACCTTCTCCAGTTTTGCTTTCATATTTATTATGACTGGAGAAATGCACTAGTTAAAAATTATGAACTTGAATTTAGTAGAAATTAGTTAGCACTAGAAAGTAGTTAGGAGCTGCTTCCACCTCTCCCTGCACACATGAAGGCCATGCTAGATGAGAGATATCTGGCTGTGCTTTGGAGGCTGACCCATGGCACCATGAAGGGGCTGCCAGGTGGGATGTCCATCTGCAGCCCAGCACTGGCTGACCAGCATCTCCAGGGCCTGAGATAAAATTACACTAATAATAAATGCTGATTGCAGGCTGAATTGGCTAACATCACTGATAATTTATTAAAGCTGGCTGCTGTGGGGATGAATATTTTCGGGCTGCTGGCTTGAAGTAATCACCTGATGTATCATCATTACCTGATAAAATCACCACATAGTTCCTACAGATACATGTGTATTTTTGTTTTATGCAATGCATCTTTGGAAATCTCTGTCCCATTAATTTAATGATTCTAACAGCTGCTTTTGTGAGATGCTTCTATCCTGACCTGCATAGAGCACCTCCAATGTGAGATGTAGCATGTTATCATCTCATGTTTTCTTTTTCTTCATCAATATTTTTTCAAGTGGATCCCCTGTTCCCAAACATCCAGCAACCTATCTCTTGCTGTGGTATATTGATAATCTGAGTATATTTATGAAGATATTAGGAGCCATGCTTTCTTAATATTCATGATCTCATTTGCATTTCTCTAGCCCTGAAAAACACATTAAATAAAACAATAAGGTGGATGTTGGAGTCAGTTTGAAAAATAAAAAGACTTTGTGAAATACTATATTTTAAATGTTATTTTAGCAGGTGGGAGCAGCATACTTATAATGGCCAAAAAAGAAAAAAAAAATCATTAAAAAGAAAAAAAAAATCATTAAAAAGAAAAAAAAATCCTATCTCAAATGTTACCAAAATGTCACATCACACAGAAACACTTTCAAAGAGGAAGATATGTTCTTTCCTGATGCACCAGTTTCATAATATTGTGACATTTACATTCTAATGATAACTAAACTTTGATCTTTGGGAAATCTTAGAGCAAAGAGCCTGATTTGCTGTGATTTTGCCACCTCCCTGAGGGAACTAGATGCAGCCTACAAACCTCACAGGAGTTATACAAACAGAAAATAAGAAAGTAAAATATTGGGGAAGATGGCTGTTTGGATTATGTGTGCACAGAGAAGTCATGAGGATTAACCAGGTTGAAGACTGTGGTTTGGTTAAGGATAGCTACAGAAAACCCATGCAAACACTTCCCTGCACTTAAGAGGACAGGAAGCTAAAGACATAAACCTGAACCCATCTATCTTTTACTGACACTGGGTCTTGAGAAGCTGGGAGGTAATGGGCTAAAGGGATTGCAGAGCTTCAGCTTTACTCCTAATCCATGTCACAGAATTAAAACTAACATGGGGAGGAAATCCTGTAAAAACCCTGCTTAGGAGGGAGTACAGGACAGCATTGTGCATACAGCTGGTGCTGTGTCTGAGCAAGGTGGAGGCTGTGGAGCCTCCTTCCTTTTGCAGGGTGTGCTGTCACGTGTCCTAATAAAAATACTTACTTTAACAACTAGACTTGGGCTTGACTCAAGGTGCAGAAAAGATTTGCACTTCTGGTGAAAACTGGCATCTGGATGCAGCTCAAGGCAAATCCTCGTTGTACACTACAGCCATTCTTTTTTGATTTCTCTCCTCTCAGAACCTGGGAGGAAACACTTTCCCTTCACAATGTTTTTCTTTCAAAAGCCCTGCAGCTGCTGAGTTTTTAGGAGTTGTTTTATTTGCTTTGGTGTGCTGGGAAACTGGCTGTCTGGAGTGTGAATAAAAGGGGAAAGAACAATTTTACCTGGGTTTTTACCTTGCTGGACCCTGCAAGGCATATCATGCAACTCAGTGATATATTAGAGTGAGCAGGTTCCTTCCAACAGTGAAATAGGAAAAAAAAAAAGAAAATAGGTGGTGCACAATGCCATGCAACCAAAGATGTTCTGCTTCTGTAATCATCTGCTACCATACCCCTATCCCTGGGCAGTGTTGTGCTTCTCCAAACTGAAGAAGCCTTTAGGTTCATTAAGGTCTCCCAAAGACAAGCACCTTCTGCCTCAAAGTAATTTTCACCAACTGCCCTTCAAAGTACTATATGGGACAGAATCAATTAGCTCTTAAGGATTAGAATCTGAGCTACATGTAATAAATTCATATATACTTGCTCCTGGATGGAATTTTTGCTGTAAGGAGGAATCTTCTTCGTGTCAGAGTGCTCAAGATAATAGTCTGTGGTGTGTGGCTTTTCAGAGCCAAATTATCAAGCAATAATTGCATTACTTGAATTCTGTGTATTCAAGTAATTCAATGATACCACTAATATTAATCTTTCTGCTGGAACTGATGCACAGCAAAATATCTCCAAAGAGAGGAAAAACGGTGCTTACCGCTAAAATTCTTGCATAAGCTTTTCATACAATAATTCTGAACTTCAAATAATATAATTTCACATTGAATAAAAAAATGAAATTCTCCCATCTGAAAATGAGAAATGTCTTTTGTGATTGATATGGAATCTTTAAGGGTCAGCATACAGAGTTCTCATATGCAGGGAAATATCTGTGGAAGAAAATACAAACTTTGAAAACTGTTCTTGGTTTGCTTAGTTAATAATACTCGATGTTTTATATTTAATTACAGTAGATTGCAATTCATTATTTCAAACAGATTAAAAACCTAATAAGCATCAGACTGCAGAGCAAATACTCTTCCTTTGTGTGCATAACCACTTCCAGCTTCTCAACCTTTTGTAATATAAGTACAGGAAAAAGAATTAAAAATATGTACATAAAGGGAGATACACTAGAACATTTTGTCTGTTCATTGGAGCTGGATAGTCAACACGACAAGAAAAATTAAACTGGGATTTAGAGACACTTTTTTTACCTTGCAGAATGAAGAGCTTTCATGATTTTACTTTAATTACCTTCTTGTTCAGTTTTTCCTTTATTGTCTAAAATATCAATGAGACTTCTGTCTTCTATTTTCCATTGTTATGAATCTCTTGAGCAAAATTGCTGCCTTCAAGTAAGAGCAGAACAGAAACTGGAGACAAAGGCACAGAAATGTTTAGGCAACAGATCCCATTAAGAAAAAAGGAGGGAGAGAAAGAGAAAGAAAGCATGTCTGACTGAAGCAAAATTTCTAAGTATTTTCATTTCTTCCTACTGCAGAAACTTTCTGACCTCTTCCAGGATAGTTTCCCAAAACTGCTGTGAAGGCAGCAAGGCAGAAGACAGATGGAGAGACTGCAGTGCTCTGCCTTTCTCCCACTGTTGCCACGAGGCAATGCCAACTCAGCTCTGCCCTCTTCCAGTCCCTTTATCCACTTCTTACTCCTGCCTTATCTGTAATTAGACTTCTAAGCTGTCTTGGGAAGGAAAAGAGCTAGAAGAAACACACAGAGAAAACTGTGCTGGCTAACCCTGGGAATTAGGTGTATTCAGGTCTCTGCAGCTCACACAATGTGGCAGCTGCAATGAGGCAGCATCATAGACCCATAAAATCATGCAATCATTCATGTTGGAAAAGACCTCTAAAATCCTTGTGTCCAACCATAAACCCAGCACTGCCAGTCCACCACTGAACCATGTCCCTAAGTGCCATAATTACACACCTTCTAAATACCTCCAGGGATAGTGACTCATCAAAGGAAACCCTTTTTCTAAAGCAAAGAAGTCTGAATTAACCAAGGCTCGGTAGAATGAGGATAAGATTAACAGTAGTGTACCATTTCTAGAATTACAGTGTTGGCACAAAGATATTTGTTTAAAAGAATTCGTCTTTTAAAAAAATACACTACATTATTATCATAACTGTGATAAGCCCAAAAGATTTCAATCATAGTTTTGTCTGGGAAACTAACTGTGAAATAACAAAATCCCCACAACTTTGCTTTTGGTATGTGAAAGAGAACACATCTAAATTAATCCTCACACTTTTTCACAGCTAGATTGATGAATAACTATGACCTAGAGAACAAAAGTAGGATTTCCAAAGACAGGAAAGCAGAGAAGCTGAACTATTGCTCCTTCAAGCACCTTTTAGTCTACACCAGTGATTGTGAAGAAAGTGGGATGGAGTCCATTGAGGATTTAAGACACCAAAGCTGAGGACAGATTAGTTCTTCTTTTCCAAAAGGTTGTTTGGGAGAGGCAGACAGCCTTATTCCCAAACAAAATATGTGGTCCAAGTGGGTATGGACCCTCCATCCATTCCAGCTGAAGCCAGCATGGGTTCCAACTTAAACAGGGAGAGGTCAGCCTTGGGCAGAGGTACCAAACCTACCAGATTGCTGTAAAATGAGCATAAACCTCTCAGAGCAGAAGTGCCATGGCACAGCTGTAAATCTGCTTGAAAGGCTTCACACAGAAGCCAGCAGCCAGCTGTGAAAAGCTTTTGTTCTTAAGAAAGAGCATTGCTCTGCCAGCCCAATGAGCTCACAGAGAGCCTCTGATCAGCTGGAGTTATCAAGATACTTGCTAAGAGAGAGCTTAAGTTAGCCAAGCCCTAGTACAGATACGTGAAAAAATGTAAGGTGAGATCTTTTTAATCTCTCAGATATATTTTTACATTGAGCTTCTACTAAGGGGGAGAAGTGAGTAAGGTCTGCAAAGTTTCTTCAGCATGTATAAACCCCAAGAATTTGAGACACCATGATGTTGAGTATGAATGCAAATGGCTCTTCCCAGGTCCTTGTTTTCCTTTTTCCAAGTTTATAATGGGTTTGGCCTTGGGGTCCCTTACTCTTGAACAACTCTAGTGTAGAAAATAATAGGTGTTAGTCCAGTTATTCTGAGCCCCAGGAGAGGGTTATGCTCACTTGCAGCAATCCTTGCCATTCCTGCGAGCAATGAACTGCACTTAATAGCACAGCACCCAGCTTCAGGATGTGTCCATAGGCACTATTTCACCAGTATGTTGTTCTGGGGAGAGACTTGCACCTGAGACACCTTCAGTTTGGGTTCAAGGTCTAGGTGTGTGACAGAGATTATTTCATGGATGTGAAACCACTTATTGTCTCTGTGCTTTATATCTGAAATGGGGAGAACAAAATTTCACCTGTAAGAGGCTGAGGTAGCATTAATTTGCTGAGGTTTCAGAGGATGAGAGAACGGCATCAGTGCTGAGAAGATTTAGCAGAGTCCCATCTGCATCTGTATAATGCCTAAGAGATTTTCATTGGGCAGACCTCGTGTTGGGGTTCTGAACGGAGGTGGACTATGGTGTGTCTTTGCAAGCTCCGAAGAACAGGTCTCACTGCCACTGCAAGGTCTGAGCAGAGCTCAGTTCAGGAGGAAATCCTTCATCTTGCTTCCTTGTCTGCCTGCAGATGGCTTAAAAACACAGCAGAATATTTTTCCTAAGGAAAAAAAATGCCTCTGTAGAAAACAAGGTTTTAAAAGTTTGTTTCTTATCAGTTGAATTCTGAGTTGAAATTGAATAGTGGCTGCCTTAGACCAGTGTGTGACTTGTAAAGTGAAAGCCTGGCAGATAAAATACACACCTTCTTCTATCTTGTGTTTATTCTTTTTTATGGCCCAGTCAAGACAGGAAACAATAAATGCACTATTACTTTATAAATCTACTTGTGAACTACTTTCCCGGGGAAGGTTTGTGTAAGCTGAATGTCCCCCTCCTCTCACTAAGGCTCACAATCTTTATAATGACAGTCTCCTCTCTTTCTGCAGATGTCTGCAAGACCCGTTGCCTGCAGCTCTCTGCTCTGCTGACAGCCTTGGGGAGCAGCACCTCTGGGTGAGTGTGGAAGTCTCTCCCCAGCTGTGTCACCTGTGCCCACATCCTTGCATGGCACTGAGTGCTACGGCTCTCTTCTCCACCATGTGGGAGGGCACACAGCATTTTAGGAATGAATGTGCAGTACCAGACAAGAAAGAGGGAGAACGGCTAAAGCCAGGTCTTCGTCAGAGGTCTGTATTTCTTGTCAGCAGCTGGGTTGCATGGGAGGATGTAGATCTCCAGGCTTCTCTAGGCAAACAACTTCTGTGATGAATTTAGACCCTCCGTGCTTGTTGCTTGCCAGAAATTCTTGTGAGAATACACCAGACATGAAGAAAGGCAGAGAAAGAGCCACAGCTGGAGCCTGGCCAGCCCAGCTGGCATGGTGGTGTGTGTGAAGCCCCTGGAGCCTGTCCGGGGACAGGATGGTGGGGGAAGCCGCTGGCAGCACGACCTGCTTTCCTTCTCTCACACATGACAATACCCAGGTCGTGGTAAAAGGGGGAGCCAGACTTGGAACAAAAACTGCACTCATGAGAACTGCAGCACTGAACAGCTGGAGACTACTGATGTTTGTCTCTGTGGGAAAGCTGGCTGTTTCCATTTTGCCTTCATGTTGCTACACTGTTTGCAAGGAAGAGCAACCCCTTCCGAAGATAAACCAGTGAGCAACCGAGCCAGAAGAGCCACACAATGATTCAAAAGGCTTTGACCTGTTTGTGTATTACACCACACCTTCCCTGTAAATATGTGTTGTCATAATTGCAGCACTGGTACTTCTCTTTGTCAATAATCTACTGAGAAGTCCCTCAGTGTGATGTGTGCTTAGGTAAATGGTGCTGATTAGCTCTTCAGGAGGGGCTAATGAAAATCACATTAGCTCTATTTAACAAAAAGGTAAATAAGGAAATCTTTTGGAAGTGGGCAAATGTTTGGCATCAGTCTTGTGTTTCTGTGAACAAACCTTTTTAGAGTGGCTTCTGATGCCACTGTCTATAAAGAGTCATGCATACAGGTTAGGAGTAAAAACTGATGTTGCTAAAAGCTGTAAATATTTTCTTTTACAACTGATGAACTTGCAGTAATGACACTTTCAGGATTATACAAAAGGAATTATGTCATTTTCAGGGCCATGAGTATTTAGCAAAGACACCTAATTTTTAATCTAAATGCTTCATCAGGTATTTTTCATTACTAACACTGTAACTATAATGCTTGACTAAAAAGAAAAAAAACCAAACCACAAAATCAAAGTGGTGGGGCTAAGGGATTAAATGATCCCAGTTTTCTGGCATACATATATACAGCCAATCACCATAACAGCTTGTCCCAGACTGAGACCTTTTGTGATCTGCTGGCTTTCACTAATATCATGGTAAGAGCAAGATACACAAGTGCTCCTTTGAAAACCTGAGCAGTTCCCTATCTTTCTGGATAACTGAAGGCTAAGCCTGCAAGGATTTTTAGAATCACTCCAGGGAGGAAGTTTCTAGGGAAAGAACTCATTGTACCCAGGGATGGCTCTTGCTATGCTTGTAGGAGTACATCCTGCAGGCAGCTTCTCAGCAAGAAAGAGTAATTCTACTTAGAAATGTGTGGAGGCATTGGGCTAGAGTGAAGGTCAAGCAACTTTGAAAAAGATTTGCATTTTATAAGAAAAGTCTCTACAATATGTAAATATCCAGAAATTTCATTAAACAAAAGCTGTTGAATATCAATAATAGTACTGGCTGGTGTTTCTTGAGGGTACTATAGCCCTCACTTCAGTATTACCTTCTTATTCCATAAGCAGGGATAGATTTTTACGATTAACTGCAGCATACATTGCACCCCATAACAGTAACTTCATTCCTTAAGCTGCTCTTTTCCAAGGTCAGAAGGAAATTGCCTTCTCTCCACCTGCAGTATTGCACTGTTGGCATGGAATATCAGTCATGGATAGGTTTTTTCATTTTCCTCACATGAATCCCAGTCATTACCAAATGCAGCAGTCCTGACTGGGGGGGAGACGGGTGGGATAGGAAACCTGTTTGATCCAGCATAGCAAATACCCTGTTGAAGTTGGGAATCCTCCAAATTCCCTTCATTTGTGTCTCAACGCTATTCCTGCATATTCTCCGATGAAGGAAAACACACCACATCTTCACATCTAGATATTAAGAATTGGTTTCAATCATGACAGAGCTAAAATTGCCAAGGTAGATAGTAACTTCAACTGCAATTTAAATGCTGGACTCAAAAAAGAGAATTCGAACAGCATCTTTTTATCTGCTATCTTGGGATGCTGTAGGAGGGCAAGAGAAACCATACAGCTGGAGTATGTGGTTTTTCTCTGCACTTAAAAATCCTTTTATTGAAGAGGGAGGAAAAAAGTGGAATTTCAAAATCTGTGTATCTGATGAGAGAAAAGTTTTTGTGCCTAATCTGGAAAGAAATGAAAAACAATCCATTGCTATGGTAAAGGGTTCCTTCTGTATGTCTGCCAAGGTCATTGAATGCTTAAATCCAGGGAGAGTGCAGACTTTGAAAGAAAGCAGCTTAGCTGTTTCCCCACAGCAGCTCTCTTAGGACTCCGAACGGTGAGAGAGTTTTCTTTACATTACAAAACTCTTAAATACAACTGAAAATATTTTTCCTATGTTTGGCAGTTTGAGATCTCAACAATATGTAATGGATCTAGTGATTCCCAAGAGATTGTTATGGCCAACAAGACAGTATGCCCATGTTTCTTTCCCAAGGTCTCCTTCCTTCAGAGATCCCACTGTGAGGTTTCTGTGTCGCAGTCTTTCAACAACTGGGCTTGTTGTCAGGCTCTTTGAATTCAGGTCAGTCTGTTCTCTGTTTTTTTCCATTTCTGCTTTGCAAGGCAGTGCTGTTGAGCAATTCAGAGCACATGCATGGGTCAAGCCTCTCAAAAGTCCCTTCCTCCAGCCAACACCCTTCTCCTGAAGCAACCCATATGATTTCAGAAGTTTTACTGGAATTGAAGAACATCAGGGTGTTGAAACATAAATGCTCAGTGGAAAAGAAAGTTCTGTTTCAATGTACCCAGGTTGTCTCCTGTCTGCAACTGCCTAAGTGCCTCTTGGTACATCTGGCTACCTGCTACAGACTCCTGAATCCCAGGTAAACATTTGGAGGTGAGAGATGTGGTGTCAGAGCATGGGGTTCTAGCACTGTGGTGGGAAGCCTGAGTGTTTCAGCTCCATATCCTGAGAAATGCAGAAGTCCTGGCCTGGCTCCATTGGTGGGGCTCTCAGGCTTTCCAAGTTGATCTTGGAGAGTATCCAGTGGAAGGTTAACAGGAGAGTGAAAGTCCTGCAGGATGAATCCTGTAATGAAAGGTTGGGCTTCTTTAGTCTGGTGAAGAGAAGGCTGGGGGGAATTCAATAGGAGTCTACAGCTTTTCACAATCACAGAATCATGCAATGGTTTGGGTTGCAAGGGATTGTAAAGTTTATCCAGTTCCAACCACCCTGCCATAGGCAGGGGCAGCTTCCACTAGTCCAGGTTACTCAAAGTCCCATCCAATCTGGCCTTGAATTCTTCCAGGTACAGGGCATCCACAGGTGCTCTGGGTGCCTTGATACCCTCACAGTAAAGAATTTCTTCTTAACATCTAATCTAAACCTACTCTCAGTTTGAAGCCATTCCCCTTTGTCCTGTCACTGCATGCTCTTGTAAATTGTCCCTCTCCATTTTTCTTGTAGGTTCCGTTCATGTACCAGAAGGCCACAATGAGGTCACCCTGAAGCCTTTTCCAGGCTGAGCAATTCCAATTGTCTTAGCCCTCCCTCATAGGAGAGGTGCTCCATCCCTCTAATCATCTTGGTGGCCCTCCTCTGGACTTGTTCCAACAGGTCCATGCCCTTCTTGTGGTGTGGGCCCCAGAGCTGGATGCAGTGTTCCAGGTGGGCTCTCACCAGAGTGGAGTTCAGGGGCAGAATCCCCTCCCTGTCCCTGCTGCTCAGGCTGCTTTGGATGCAGCCCAGGACACTTTGGCTTTCTGGGCTGAGTGCCCCTGGCTGGGTCATGTCCAGCCACTCATCCCCCAACACCCCAAGTCCTTCTTGCAGGGCTGCTCTGGATCTGTTCATCCCCAGCCTGTGTTGGGACAGGAGGTTGCCCTGACCCAGGTGCAGCACCAGCACTTGGTCTTATTCAACCTCATGAGGGTTCACTTCTTGAACTTGTTCACTCTTGTGCAGTGTGAACTGCACCACTCAGCCAGGTGCCATCTGCAAACTTGCTGAGGGTGAACTTGAGCCCTTCATCTATGTCAATAAAGAAGATAATAAATAGCACAGGTTATTTAATATAACCAGTGTTGCAAAGATTATACAAATCCTTTGTCGTGGCAGACCATATTACAAAGGGCAATAGCCACAAGCTCTGCGTTCAGTGGTTCAGGACAGGCATTAGACAAGGCCTCTTTACTGAGGTGACAGCACAGCACCAAAGCATGATATCCATTGAAGCTGTAGGATCTCCATCCTCCAAACTTTTTGATATTCAGTAGTATTAGACAGAGCCATGAATTCTTGCAGTGTCAGTGATAAACATACTTTTAGCAGGAGTTTGAACTCCATATGGTGCCTTCTGACCTACACTTCCATGAATCTGTGGTGATTTGAAAGCTTCTAGGAGTCCTGCTCTTCAGATAAGCAAGATCACAGGCAGAAACAGCTTATTTATCTTTCAGAAACAGATAAACAATCCCTACTTTTCCTCCCAGGACAGCTGTACTTTTTCCCTCTCCTTCCCCAGGTTGCACACTTGCTGAATTGTGTCTGTGAGAACTTCAGAGAGGTGTCACCTTGTTTTTCTGTGTTGAGATTGCAAGTATTTCACATCTGCAGGTTTCCATGGGACCACATTAAGAATGTTGCCACCCTGAGTAAATCACTGTCATAGCCAGGCTGGCAGATGCAGATAGAGAGCTGAGATCACCAGCACAAACCTGCTCCAGCATTCATTGAACTGTTTCAGTAGCTGGGCCAGCATTTCCAGGCATCTCACCTTCCAAATAAGCCGGGTGGGATTGTTCTTAGCTGCAGTGTATCACGCTCCATCCAGGAGGGGAGTTGGAGTCTTGATCTCTGTCTCCCCTTCTGGTGCTGCAGAAGCACACTGGCCTATCCCCCAGAAGAATCAGGCCTGCCATTAAGAGTATTTGCAGTAATCTCTGCAAAGTTGCCAGAAAACCTTGCTGCTGCCTACACTTTACTTCAAACAAATGGAAAGACTTGTGTGTGATATTTTTTTTAAACTCTCGGCAGCAACAGCAGCCCAGTCTGAGCCTGTAAAACACCTCCACTGAGCACATCAGCTGAGTCACTGCTTTTTACCACAAACCCCTCCCAGCAGAACCTGGAGAAATCAATAACACCAAGCAGCTTAGTCAAAGTGCTGAGGTTGTGCAAGGTTCTTATATAGAAACACACCAAGTGTTCACAGCAGGAACAGCACCTCAGCTCATTAACACTGGAAAAAAGCCTTTAATTCATCAAACACACCGAGGTGTAACCTCTGTGATGAGAGAAGGTGATGGCGGAAGAAATACAGGAAGGAAGTGGAATCAGTGACACCACCAGAGGGGGAAAAGATCACTTTTATCACTGAGCCTTGGAATACTGTTTGTTGCATTCTGTATTCATCTCTATTCTGAGCACACAGCCTGCATAAATACATGGATCCTGAACAGAGCAAAAGAGGAGCTCTTCTTAAACTGTACTGCTTAGCTGTCTGAGGGCAGGAGCACCACAGGCGAGCTGAATGCCCTCTCCCTTAGCAAGCCACCCTGTAAATCCTGCTATTTCTGGGAGTCTGTGTTCCCATTCTCCTCTGTGGAAGGGATAACAAGATGCCAAATCCCACAAGAGGAGGGGAGGCTGGGCTACTCTCACCATCTATGCAGAGAGAACTCTCAGCCTGCAGCGTTGCCAGTGGCAAGTGTCAAGACTCAGGATAACAGCCTGTTCCAGTCTTCTTAAACACACACATCCACACGAGCATGTAACCCTAGCTTGCATTCTGCCTTCTACAAAGCTCTTCTAAGAAACTTGCCTGTAAGTACTGGCCAGGCATGCTGCTCCTTTGATATCTCTGTGAAACTCTTTGCATATTGCAGTGATTTTTGTCTTGCCTGCTCTAAATTTTGGAAGATCTCATTGACATTTCACCAGAGTAAACATATTGAAGCAGAACATTAGCTATCCACTACACATTTCTTCACTCTAGAAGCAAATTTATATGAAAATGGCGAAGTGTCTCTTTCTATAGACATTTTTTTTCCATCTTGCATCAACATAGCATCTGATTTCACTTTTTTCCTCTTCTCTGTTTTAACTTTAATCTGTGAAAAGGTAGACACTCCATCCAGAAAAGTAAGACTTTCCACAGCCAGTAAGCAGATGTTCTTTGTTTGAAATCATATCCCAGCACACACTCATCTCTTATCTGCTAATATTCTTCTAATTATTACAATATCTTCTTTATTCAGTTATTAAACTGGTCCATGGGAACTTGAGTGCATTCCACAGGGCATTTGAGCTCTCTGACATTTCCAAGTCTATGACTCCTGCAGCAGCAGCGGTGACTTCCCCTTTGAAAACTTTTAGGGCCAAAGGAAGGAATTACAGCTGTGCAGGAAAACCAGGTATGCCCAGTTTAAAGAAGTGTTACCAGACACAGCTGTCCCCAGGGTGAGCTAAGGCATTGTCCCCTTCCAAGAGGCCACTGGAACAGTATCACAGCACCCCAGGGGCCACTGCTCTGTCTTTCTTCACTTTTCACATCTCAGTTTAACTGCTAAGAGCTGAGGAACATGAGCAGGGCACCGTATGCATACACAGGCCATGATAGTATTGGTTTTGCTAGGGTTGAGCTGACCTTTTGTGTTTGACATTTTTGGTTTGAAAGAAAACAATGGTATTTGCCTTATGTGACATGTAGACTTTCTAAAACCATTCAGCTTCCCTCCTGTCTGGTGATATTGAATCCATGGTCTGCAAAACACAACACTTCTCAGCTGTTGAGAATGAACCTGTAAATGGCAAAAAAAAGCCTGATGGCATAATAAGGGGTAGTGTAAAGCAGAAACATCTACAAGGCTTCTCTGGATCTGAATTATTTTCCTTAATAACAAACACTGATAACTTTATTTGCTCTCTGATAATTACAAGGAGAATTCAAAGAGCTGAGGGAAGACGAAGATGTATGCAGCAAGATCGTCAGAGTACATGCATCCCACCTTAGAAATAAGTCTTCCTTTAAATAAAAGGTTTATTGTAACATCTTTCTTTGGTGCAGCTAACATAACAAACACATAAAACCAAAACACACCTGGAGTTATTTATCGCATTCTCTTGTGTTCAAACTCTTTTATCTACAAAGAAACAAGTGAAAAAACCCTCTTCCTGTAGAAAAAGCAGTTGTAGCCTAAAAGGTCTCTTGCCTCTCACCTCCAGTGTCCCCCAGCATGACACAAACACCAAACTTGACACCTCCAGTTTCATGGCCTGTGACTTTCCAAAGTAAGCAACCTTTTAAAAAATTTAAATTGTTTCCTACAACAAAAGGAGCCATTTTTTGGCACAAGCTAGGGAGATTGCACTGCTCCTGCTGCATAACTCACTGCTGCACAGGGGTAGTGGCTATGAGAAGATGCATTTCATCCAATTTCTTTGTATCAAGCTACTTTTCAACTTTCCAAGCTAGACTGGACAAAGATTCAGAGTCCCCACCAAAAGAACCTGGTCTGGTGAGGCTCACAAATAGCCAGAGCAACCAACTGAGCCCTTCATTTACTGCCCTACAAGAAACTGTGTGAAAAACTGCTTAGCACAAGGTGAACAAAGCAATGAAGGTATGACTCAAGGTAACACTTTAGAGACTTATTACTGGGCCAAAAGAGGACGTCTGGGATGTAACCCAGTCATTTATCTGAGAGCAGGGTGAGGTTCCTCCACCATTAGATATGCTAAATATGAGGTTGTAATGGCTGGTTATCTTCAGAGCATTAGCACTACAGGGTAGAGAATCCTTAGCAATTCACTTTGTAAAGTCAGCTGTCCTGGAGTAATAATTTTTCACTGTGCATGTTCTAGCACTTCTATTCTGCAGAGGGAAGAGTGCAGCTCATTCTTCTCTGCAGTTTCCCCCACTATTTCTTCATATTTGCTTTAAAGGCCTTCTCATCTTCTTCTTCCCATGCTCTCTACATTGTCTCCTTTGTTGTACTGCAAGAAAAGCAAACTTGCAGTACCAAGGAGGTCTGTTGTTTGGGGTTTTTTTAAGGGCAAACCTTTTCATAAGTAGGCAGGGCAACTGATGGACTGGAGGCCTTCAAAGCTACTGACAGGTAGCAAGCACTGCTAAGTTCCTGCCAATCCACATGTGTGCTGACTGACTGACTGAACAAAGTTTCTCCTCTATTATCGGATATTTGCCTTTGGAGAACCAACTCCAGGAGGGTTCTGCACCCTCCCTCTGAGCCTCTCTCTATACCTTGTGCTGCCAGTGCACAGTGTGCTCCTGTTAGAGACTCAGGGCCATTTGTGACTTCAGAGGCACCACAGGGCTGTGGTGAGGCTCCAGACACACGCTGGAAGTCACTCTTCACAGGCAGTACCAAGACTGGCTGCAGACCAAAGAGCTACAAGAGGCTAAAACACAGCACACACCACGGGGTAACAGTGAAACTATTGTGACTACCTCACAAGTGCCAATTCTGACCTCATCAGCAATCCTGCAGGAGGAGTGAGGCTTCTGAGAACGCACTCATCTCTGTCTGCCTACTGCCAGGGCTGGGTGTGTGTCCACCAAATCACACAAGTGTCAGCACACGTGCTTCCAGAACATCTTAGGCCTTGGGCTGATGGTTGAACTGGCTTTTTGAGCGAGGACCAGACTGCAGTTATTTGTACTGTGAAGAATGTCTAGGGGTTAAAAGCTACTGACTGAACCGTGGAGAATGCCCCAAAGGGAAGGACTGCCTGTCTCACAGCACTGGTTGAGGATGAAAGAAGGGCAAAAATGCTGTCTGGGCATTTGTCCTTGCTAGTTCTTTTTTCAAAGGAGGTTTTGCACTACCAACCCGCACAACGTTTTGACGTATCCATGGAATACTGTGTACTGAAATTTTGTTTGTGAATCTATTCTTTTGGTGGGAAGGTTCTCCATCTCTCATGCTTTTCCTTCCAAGTCAGGGTGAGTCCTTGGAAAGCTGGAGATCCTACCAGTGGAAGAGGAGAGGCTCTGTACATACAGTCAGTCCAGCACTACGCTGAACCTGCCCAAAATGTGAGACCTCCCCATCTTTCCATGTATGTCCTGACACTGACAGACTAAACCATTTTCCATTGACTGAGTAATAATTCTCACAGAACAGTGATCTCAGTTGGTATTGAATTAATTTGATTCAGCAACTTGGTAGGAAGTTTCTCAGTGCAGTTACTAGACTCTAAACTGTTCTGTACTTAGTGACAGTGGGATAATCACAGAGGTGTTTAGGAATTGTATTTTATTTTGTATTTGTATCTTGTATGTGCATTTTGTTTATATGTGTTTATGTATATGTGCCAAATACTTGAAAATAGATGGTGGATGCTAGGATCCCTGAATTGCATCTGTACAATTCATACAAGATTGTGACCAATGTGCCCACACAAATTTTCTCTACCAACACTGGAGCACCAATTGTAAGTAAAACTGTAAAGGACGGAATCATCAGTACAGAACTTAACTGAGGTTAGGTTGGGAAAAAAGAATTTAAATGAAAAAAAAAAAATGAGCTCTTTCTTTATTCCTCAGTGAAATAAATGTTCATTTCAGATCCAATGAAATATTCTATTAAAAAGATTTAATTGTGGAGGGACAATGTAAACAGGTTTTTTTTAGTAAATTAAATGTTCAGCAAACCAACCATCATTTTTCCAATAGTCCCTTAAAAACAGAGTATACAGAAATGGTGATAGCAATACCTAAATTAAATGTGCTTGTAACTTGGATAGTATTTCTTCAGGCCAGTATCTCACTAGGGAAGAAGAAAACCAAACAATAATAGTATAGAATGAAGCTGACAAAGAGGAGAGATTTTCAGTTTCACCAGCATTTATTTTCCCAGAAAATTGCTTTAAAATACAAAAATTCTAGAAAGTAAAAATGTATTCATTATGAAATGATTTTGCATTAACTTGATAAACAATAAAATAATGATAGGAAGACTTTTCTGCCCTTGGAGGAATGCACTCTTTATTGAGTTTAAAATTATAATAAACCATTGAGAGCCTACTGAGCTAGGTAATAAATGTAGCACAGCAATTTAAGAGTTCATTTCTGTGGCTCTATAATAGTTTCCAGAGGTTTTTTTATCTTAGTAGGGTTTTTATGGTTGTGCAATGGTAGTAATTGAAAGTAGATTAAAAAAATTATT
The DNA here is from genome assembly GCA_013400495.1 of Nicator chloris. Classification (NCBI taxonomy): domain Eukaryota; kingdom Metazoa; phylum Chordata; class Aves; order Passeriformes; family Pycnonotidae; genus Nicator; species Nicator chloris. The sequence goes on along the minus strand of WAAE01005426.1, from coordinate 24,075 downwards.
CTCCTCCAACCTTTCCAGGAGAAAAAAATAGATGAAATCTGTATGATGTTTCATCTGGGAAAACATGGAAATATAATTTTCATATAACATAATGGTTAGTATGCCTGTACTTGCAATCTCATTATTATAGGGAATATGTATAAAATTTAAGCTAAATTGGACATGCTCTCCTGGTTTGTACACCCGTTCCCACCAGCACAGGCAGTGCAGAGAAAAGTTACACCTGGCACCCGTGTGAGCAGAGAGATGGCTCTTCAGCAGCACAGCTTCACCAGTGGAGTGAAGTATTAATGCTGCCTTGAGCAGCACCTGCCCCACTCCAGGGACAGGAGAAGCTGTGCTGGTGCCAAGACCTCTCCCAAGCCACGGCAAGGTCTAGCCTCGTCTTTGCAACAGGAACATGAAAGAGAAACACATGGGGCTAGGAGCTCCTGGGCTGAATGGTGAAGAAGGTGTGGAAGATTTTCATGCTGAATACGGGAGAAGAAATAATAATCGTGGGGGGCTAAAGAGTGTGAATAAAAAATTTTGCAAGGGAAGATGATATCAGGAGGCTGGAGGTAGCCAGGGCAGGTCTGAACAGCTCATGTGCAACAGAAGTGTGTTTCTGGGTCCTACTAGATTTGAATGGGAGAAAGGTGGCAACACCATAGGCTGAAGGTGCGCACCTCTTGTTTCCAGCTTTGACTGAAGTCACTGGACTTTGAAGAAAGTGGGAGTTCAGAGCCTGAAGCTGTAAATCTATCAAGATGAGAAGAAAAATGAATTTTGGCAGAGGAAGTAGAGATACCATACATATCACCAAGAGATACCATACATATCATCAAGCAAGATGATATGTAGCAAGTGAAAGAATGAAGATTTAGCACCTTCACAGACACAAGAGGTCAGAATTATGTGGAAAAACTGGAACATGAGGCTTAGATAACACAAAAGCTTGAGGAGAAAAACATCTGACTGGAGACAGGTAGCCACAATATTTAAGTTGGAAAGGCTGAAAGGGAGAGAGCTTGTACTGCTGTGATATTACACACCTGTGGTGGGAGAGCAGCACATGAGCCAGAAAGGCAAGGATGCTGCAGGTGAAAGATATGCAGAAGGATGGGATGGGAAGGAGGGAAATCTCACATTTCTTATATGAGAACTTGATTAGATGTTTCAAGTCCTTCTTCTTTTCAGCTACACTGGAGAAGGAATTATACACTGCCATGTCTTAGAAATGCATAGTGGCATTAATGAAAAATGATCTCTAGTGTGTTGTGTCCTGCTATGAACGTGCAGGAACCTCACACCCAGTGTCTTGACAATCTTTGAAAACAACACAAAGTAAATGCTTTAAATCCAATGAGTTTGTAATGCTGTGCAAGGATTTGCCAAATTTCATGCATGTTCTATAAATAAAAATCCTGTTATCTGAGCCACGCTGACCTCTGAAATCAAGGAGACAGGGACATTGACACACTCGGAGGAAAAATTCTCTGATGCTGCATATGCATGAAGGGACTCTGGCTGCATCAGCATTGTGAGCTGGGATAATGGACTCTCGTGGCACAACAGAGCAGGGGTCACTCACCAGAGCAGCATGGGGATGGAGTTGCCATCTGCACATTCCTGATTCTCTTCATGATAATCAGCCCATTTTTCAAACCATACTTTGCATGCAAACGCAAGTGCTTAGCATTTATATTAGCAACATATGTGTCATTGTTTGAGCTGCAAGCTCATTAGCACCTCGATGTGACATGCCACCTGAACAGAATGAAGCTTGCAGAGATTAAGAGGTACAGGGAAATGGCTGAGGGCAAAGTAGACAGTGGTGAACGATAATATCTAAAAGCAGGGAGAGTCGTACTTTTATTTTACCATGCATTTTGATGGATGGCTCTAAAAACCTCCCATTTAAAGGCACACAAAGAACAGTCATATCCTAAAGGCAGTGGCTGTGAGCACAAGCAGAAAGAGTCTGGACTACACTTGGATCAAAAAACCAAACCAAGGAAAGAGAAGGAGAAGAAGACTGTTGAATCCCTGAAGAAGCACTGGCATTTATATGTGACAAGAAGGTGGGAGAGGTAGTATAAAAAAATGCAACTACTACTGTAAAATATGATTATTAAAATATCCAAGGGCACAGATTCCATCTATAGTAGTAGCACTTGTGAGTGAAAATCATGAAGGATCAGTATGGATGTTGCTAACAGACTAAGACTGATGTAAGGTAAACTGCATGGACAACATCCCTGACACTTAATTGCAATAGAAAGGCTGGCTTTGTAAAGAATCCTCATCTGTTAAATAGAGAATGATTTATTGAGGTGACTTTCTCTCTCTGTGAGGGTCCTCAGAAGGGAGCTGAGGATGATTTAGGTACTTAGATGTATGCACAAGCCACCAAGAAAGATAAAAACACAGTGCCAGGATTGATGCTGGTTTCTGGAGCAGAGGGTTGCTTTTGTGCTAAAAGCCTGGCTGGATTTTGTCTGCTCTGTTTAAGAAAAGCATAATAGAGGGGCTTTGAATTAGATGTGAAAAGGTGAAAAGGGACTTCTACTCAAATTAATACAACATGACCTGATGTGAGGCAGAGCTGTGAGGTAGATCTTACACCTTCTCCTTCTGCTGAGAACATGAAAACAGTTTTAGTCTCTGCAGATTCACTTCGCTAAAAGACAGGCTAGAGTTTTGTCACTGTTACAGCCAAGGAAACCTGAATCAGCTGCATCTGAAACAGATTAGAAAATAACATATTGTGAATAAATATTCTCCTCCCCACATCCCAACCCCCTGTTCTTCAGAGTATGTCCTTTCCTTCAGTCTTGTTCACAGACCGGAAACTTTTACTGACTTCCTAATTGCAAGAAAATTCACACAGTTGGGGAAACTTCTTTCTTTCCATCACCTTTGAGGTCTGGCTACATTTCTGTGCTTCCTGCCCTGCTCAAAAGTCTCCAGCCCCTCTGCATAGTAGTCCCCCTGATGCAGCATCTGCCCTTGAGTAGTCCAGTCCTGGATCCCCAAACTTTCCCTGCTGCTGCCTTCTCTCCCTCCCTGCCAGGGCTCTGACTGTCTCAAGTGCAGCAGCCCTTTGCTAATCTTGTAGCAAAACAGACACCTACAGCATAAATGGGGAGCACACAAGTAAAACCCATCATGCCCTTGCCATGTTTGATATGAGAATTTAAACCAACACAGAAACTGAATTATCAAAAGGGTAATCAAGATGAACCCTTTTCTGCTTCATCATATGGGATAACATAGAACTATATATGGAATATAATATATCACATAAACCAGGGAGTCCACTGGATGCTTCAATCTGTGAACAAAATTAATTGAAGAACAAGTAAAATTATATACCCAACACATGTGCCTGTGGCAATGGGGCTGAACCAGAGGAACAGCACTGCCATAGAGTGGTAATGGGAGTGTGGTGTTCGTCTTGTGGAGACACTAATCCTGACATTACTAATAAATGAGAGTACTGCAATGTGGAATAATAAAGGGTGAATACAAACTTGAAAAAACTACAGTGAGAACAGATGGCAATCAATACACAAGGGGGGAATTAACACAAACGCTGTTTGGATACTGAACTGTGGCTACAACAGAGCTGGTTTCTGAGCTCAGCTAAACCTGAGCTGATTGCTGCCTGCTTCCTAAACTACCTGAATAACATCAAAACCATCTTGGCATTGGCTTATTCCTCCTCCTGCAGGCAAACACAGTGTTCATTACTTCAGGCACACACGCCTGTGTACATAAACACACATATAGAAGAAAGTTGTTTTAATTAAGTAACCTCCTTTCATTTTCCCACATATCATTCTTCTGCATGACTGTAGCATTCCAACCAGCCTGTAATTCCAGCTTAGTGGCAATCACCACAGGTATTTGTTGACATTTCTCCACTTTTTGTGTGCAGACAGGTTGCTTTGCAGTTGCATGGATAACTAGATCATCTCAAGCTGCTTTTGGAAAGGTTGGAACCTGTGAAGTCTGATTGAGTTTGATATTGTTATAATCTTGGCTGTATAGTCAGTGTAAGTCTTGAAGGTCTCTTCCAACCTAGAAATTCTGTGATTCTGTATCACAACACTGCTGAATTTAGATGCAACATGGAAATGAAAACGCACCACGTTAATTGTCATCTTATATTCCACTATAGCTTATTTATTTTTCCTTTACTCATGAAATCTTTGTGTTTTATGCTTAGCTCTCTTTTCCATAACATTTAATCAAATTTATTTTTCTTTTTGTAGGTCTCATATGCATCTCACTTAAACTGAAACCAATTAAGAAACATCTGCAGACAACAGAACAGAGTCAAGTGTGAACAATGAAATTTCTTCTGAGAAGAGAGAGAATAGAGCACACTCTCAACAAGTCTGGAAAAGCTCCATCCAAACAAAAGCCATGTTTATGTCCTCACTGGAGCTCCAGTGTGTTGCAACCTGTCTCTCAAGAGCACAGTAAACCAGGACAGAGCTGACCCAGACATTGCAATCAACAATACTAATTAAATTTCTAACACCATCATCAGCTAGTCTGGTTTAGGAATACTGTTCTTATAAGACATAGGAACATAAAGCAATGATTGCTTGCTTATGAAGAAGATATTTTACTTTAAACTGATCTTTTTTTTTCTTTTTTTTAATTCTCAAAAACTCACTAGAGAGCCTTATAAAGGTTATATGGAGACATTTTGCCTATCTCTAACCCAATTTCATTTCTTTTATGCTTCATCTGAAGTCACTGGAATTGTCATGTTTCTTTATGGGATAATTTTAACATCCCTGTAAGGTTTTATTACCTTAACGTACTGGTATATATTCTCAACCCTAACTCTAGTTTAATATTTATTTTTAAATAATTAATATGTAGCCTAGACAAGCATGTGGTGCAGCAGAGAAATTAGAAATCAAGAGTGTCTCTGAGGGAATGATGTACCCTGTCCACATTACTAACCTTCCCATAAGAATGGCCAAGAGGGTTTAGACTCAAAAAAATTGCTACCATCACATTGCTGGTTCCTTGCTGCTGGTAAAACAGACTTTTACACAGTGTTGGCAACCTGAAGAAGCAAAAAAAAAAAAGAGATGAGGCTTCCACATCAGGATCACATGGTTGAAAATAAATATGGGAAAAAGGGCTGGAAGATGTTGTGATTGCAAGTGTATAAGAAAGTGGTTTTCCTTTTTTTTTTTTTTTTTGTGTGCACAGGTCTAAGGAAAAAAAAATCATTTAGTTCGGGCTTGAAGGCTAACACTGATGATATCTGAAAACATCATGAGAGCACCCAACCCAGCCCTGAAATGGGCAGCTCTGTACTGCTGATGTTCCAGGCACCACAGCCAAGGGAACAGCACAGATGAATTGCCAAATGTCTCAATGCAGTCTGGAGTGGTGCATTTTGCAATGGACCCTGAAAAGCCACGCTATGACCCATTACTTCATGTAGCTGGATGCATGCTGGGCTCAGGGCAGATCTAGGAGCTGCAGTCTTGACCTGGCTGGAGGGATCTGACTGAGACCATCATCTGTGGCTCACAGTGAACATGGTGTCAATCCTTTTTCCTAAGCAGAGATGGGAAGCCTTTACAGTTTGTTTTGCAAAAATAATGTTTCTCTTTTCTGTATCAGAAGCAACAGACACTGGCATGACAGGCTTGAACTCCACAGGGTTATTTTTCCTCTGGCAGTGGTACTTGAGCTCCTGGTCCCACTTGTATGGCCACAAAACCAGTCCTTAATTATAATTGAAAGCAAAACCAATAGCAGTTATTATTTAAAGATAAAGTAAGATGAAGGGAGACAAGTGCCACAGATGAAGCAAACACCCGACTCGAATCTCTCAGAATTGCCTTGCAGCACTTCCCAGGAGGGGGAACAGCTTTATCACACCACCAGTTAACAGGGGCACGATCAATGACAGAAGAGTCTGTCACCTTTCACTGAATTCACCATCAAGACCTCTGATATTTTTTTGGAGAAAGAAAATTTGGATTGGTTCAGTAAGAACTGATTGAACTGAGCAATTTTTACACAGGGCATCTGCAGACACCACAAAATCTGCACAATAGCACTCAGAAACAAATGGAAGGATGCTTTATGATCTACGTAAATGCCAGCAAATAAAATTATTTGCTCATTTCATTATTTTCTTCATTTTCCCTCTTTCTCTTTGCCTTGTAGCTATTGTAAATGCCCATCCATACAGACATTCATTTTAAGAAAATCTTCTTCCTTTTCTGTTCTGACACATCTCCTTATGTCTCCTCTCTTGCAATCTTGCCATCTCTGCAGCATGTTCTTTAAAGCAGTTTCTAATTTTATCTTGAGCTGTGAAGTTTTTGAAGATTCTCTGTTTGAAAAAGACTGGAGTAAAAAAATAGGCTGAACTGAATAAATAGTTATTTCAACATTTTGGTGTCTCATGGGTTCAGAACGAGGGGTAGGAGGAGGTTCTGACAAACGGCGAATGTCCTAAAGCTCCCTTGCTGTTTTCCTTCTGAAACCCAGGGCTTTAGGTCGTGCAGCCTCCTTAACCTGGGCCAGCTCCATCACATCACAGACAACTGAGCAGGCCTTGTGATGCAGCACTCCAAGAGAGAGAAGAAACTGGGCAGGGAGGGGATGAGTAAGAGGGATTGGGTCATAAGCTCCGGCTCCATGCAGCTGGAGACACATGAATGATGGAAATGTCTGCCAAGGAATAAGCCCTAATTGTAGCAACGAGGCATGTCCTGCTTTGCTGTGAAAGTGTTGAGGAAATATCTTCATTGCTTTTTGCCAGTATATATCTGCCTTTAGACTAAGAACGATGCTTACCTGTATTTATAAAAACACTCTGAAAGCCTTGCTTAGAAAACACTGCAAAAATAGGGATACTCCTAAAATTCTTAAGAATGTGCATTGGATCAGTGGTTAATATTGGTGTTGTCTTATGAATAATAAATTTAAATTGGTAACATTGGTCAGTTATTTTGCTAAAGGAGCTTGGTGGTGGGCTGGATATGTGTTCTTTTAAACTTAGGAGGCTGATCACTCAGAAGGTAATTCTTCACAGATTGACACAGAATACTGTGTGCAATGCAATGCAATGCAATGCAATGCATTTAACATGGGGAAAAAAACCTTAAAATATAGCTTTTGTGCAACTTGGTAGGCATTGTGCTGAAACTCATACACTCCAAAGGATGCTCTCAAATCCTGCAAACCTATTAAACAAAATTACTCCACTATTTCTCAAGAAAATCAGATAGAGTTTTAGACTATTTGGGGGATAAGTTATTTCCTTTTTTCATATCCAAATAATTTTTTTTCCCAAAGTTAGTAGTTGCCTTCGCTTCCAGTGTTTTCCCCAAACACCTTTCAATGTTTTCTGTGGAAGCAGTCACAAAGCAATAGAAACATGCCAAACATATTGATTACAGAGTAAAATGGTTACCTTGGCAACTAAAAATCCTAGGAAAGTTCTTTAAACTTCCTTCCATTCTCATGTGACTTCTTTTTATATACTTTTTTTCTCAGATGGTTTGAGAAATCATGGATATAAAAGTATTTGCTCTGAATATACAGCAATGAAGAAAAGGTGATTCATGCCTAGATTATTTATTCCACCAGGAATATAACTACCCACATTACTGCCTTAGTAATCCATCACTTGCATAACGGGTAGGCCATTTTCGTATCTTGGGGGGCAGAGTAACTCCCTCCCACTAATTTCTAAATCTATATTCAAATGTGACCTAAGGAAAGAAATCCAAGGACTCGAACTTTCTTCAAGTTCCAAGGCAAGCAAGATGAACAGTGTGAAATAGTTAGAAATTATGCGGAGATCTAAAATTTGCTCTGCTCTGTACAGAACAAAAGGAAATTATTGTCTTCTCTCAATGGGTGGTTTCGAATGAATGGTGACTAGGTGTGACAATAGTGACCCAACCAGAGGAGCAGCAGGGACCAGAGCTGTGGTAGTGGGCTCATGTGGTTGCTCAGGCTCATTCTAGACAGCCTGATGGTGCCAGAATATTTAAAAGCAACTGCAATTGAAAAAACACATGAAGCATTGTTGGGTGTGGAATTTAGATGGCTTGTTTCTCTGACTCCTCCTTGGTTCAACCCCAGACACACAGAAGACTCTGTGCTTAGTGCTCAAGCAGCCCCCATGAACAGGCTCAGCTTCTCAGCCTTTTAATATTTCAGAAGGAATTGCCCTGGCAGGCATTAAGCAGATGCTTGTTGATCCATTCATTTGTAAGCAGGAGCAGTAACTGGACTATGAGGAAAGGAAATCATGTAACAATGATTACATTAGGGTTTGGGGGTTTGTTAGAAGAAGGGTGTCTAAGCCAGCAATTCAGAAAACAGGCCACTACTATTCAGGCTTTGATATGCTGATTTTTTCTCCTCTGAACAAATGGTAGTAGGTTGTTTTTAGGTTTTTTTGTCGTCTATACTGGCTTTCCAAACAAAAATGGTTTTGAAAAGCTGCAATTACAGAGGTTACAAAAAACATGCAGCAACACAGCTGGCACTGGAACATTTCCAGAACATAATCACCTGTCGCGCCATGATGAGGGCCCATTATATCCAGTGGGGTCCAACAGATCTGTTGTTAAAAATCTCATCTCCTAATAGAGGAGGTCTGGGATTGTCTGAGCCCTAGCCTGCTTTCCTATGTCAGTTTGTGTTAAGGAGCCACGTTATTCCTTTGAATGATGGCTTTTTATCTGTCCCAGACTTGTATTGTTAATAGAAGGCTGAAGAAAATGTGATTAAGTTACATGGAACCATAAATTAGCTGGCAGTGAAAAGAAATGACACAATCAAAACCTTCCAGTAAACATAATCCTGAGAGGAACTGAGTATGGTATAAAGTGTGGGGAAACACAGAGTGGTTAATTTTTATGGATGGAATATTACTTCAATGCAACAAAAGGCAGCTCTCTAACTCCCTTTATTTGAACAGATGTTTGCCTTGTGTTGTCCTTTGTATTCTCAGGGGGCTTTTGTCAGTCTTGAGAGGGAAAACTTTGCTAATGCCCTTCTAATACCCAGTTTCCTTTAATTTTTTTTTTCTGATTGAAAAATGCAAACCTTTCTAGCAAGACATCAGTATTTGTCTCACATACAAGAATCACTGTCACTTCTATAAGCAGCTTTCTGCTGAGATATGGAAAGATAAGAGTGAGCACTAACATTTTGACAAATACCAGTCACAGGACCTAACAGTAACATTAAATTGACATACTTCTTCGGGAAATGAGGGAGTCCTCAAAGGAAATATGGTTCCACTTTTCTGTAACTGTCATCACTTTCCTTTGCATGGCACTGATTTGGGGAAGTTGGATCAAAACTGTAGTGAGCCTTAAAATTACATCCCAACCTGACTGCTTTTGCTGCACAAGTAGGGCAGAGCACGCTTCTGATTGTGCTCACAGTCATCTGCAGCCATAACAGAGGCCAGACTGCTGTTGAGACCTCCATCTATCCATCTATCTATCTATCTATCTATCTATCTATCTATCTATCTATC
>WAAE01005426.1:0-14334 GCA_013400495.1 Nicator chloris | reverse complement strand
AACCATCCATCCATCCATCCATCCAACCATCCATCCATCCATCCATCCATCCATCCATCCACCCACCCACCCATCCAATCCATCCATCCATCCATCCATCCATCCATCCATCCATCCATCCATCCATCCATCCATCCATCCATCTGCCATAATTCCCAAGGGAGCGTTGTCCAGTTAAAACGGGAAGATGAAGACTGCTCATCAATAAATACCAGAAGTTTGTGAGATTTTTTCCCATTTATGCTTGGCAGCAGCCAAACTCACTGCACTAAACCCTACGGATTTTTAATCCTGTCAGATCTGAAGGCTGGTGCGGTCTCAAAAGCCAGGTGAGCTTAGCTTCCCTGCAGCACGGGAAGGTGCCCTGATGCCGCAGATATCCCACAGCGCAGGAGATGGTGCCAGAGGTCCCTGCCAAAGCCTGGGCTCCCTGAGCAGCTCTGCCCCCGTGGCCTCTGCCCCGCGGTGCTTCGCCCCGGGGCGAGCAGCGCCGGCCGTGCGGGCAGACGGGGCTCAGCGCAGGGACAAGCAGCAGCCACTGCGGATGGAGGCTTTGCTGCCAAACGCCCTCCCCACGCACTTGGCACGGCACGGTTTGTGGAACTACAGCAACTCCCTCAGCTTCCTCCTGACTTCCCAAAGCTCGGGTCAGGAAGGGTTTGCATGAAGGCACCCCGGCGCAGCAGTAACCCAGAGCTCCATGCATGCATTTAGGACGGGGTTTGTGCTTTATCGCTGACTTCCTTTCGTTTCCTCTTCTCTGTGGATTGCTAAGAGGCCTCTGTGCGAGCAGGAGCTGACCCTTTAGGTGCCGTATCCTATGGGACAGTCACAGCAGCAGCAGGGACTGCCCCATGTCCCATGGTGAGGTTCTTTGAAAAGAAGCACCTCCAGGGCAGTTGTGGGGAAGAGATGCTCCTGCCCTTCAAGTGTGCACATATAGGAGTTGTTCTTATTACTGACCCCCTGGAAATTAACAGCACGTCTCATGCAATGATAGATGAGGCACTGAGCACAGGCTGTGGTTTATTGGATGGGAAGGGTGTCACTGCTACCTGGACATCATTGACTCAAAAACTTCCTTCTATGCTCCCAGGCGTCCTCCTTGAGATGCTAGACACAGGCTATTTTTTCACTTTTTGAGTGTTTCTCTTTGAATTTTTTCTGATCTTTCTCTTCCTTTCTCTGTGACTAGTAATTATCTGTACTTTTTATATGAACAGGACAAGTTTCCTTCCTTACTTGATTTGAGGCCCTGGAATGGATACTGCTACTGAAACCCTGGGAAGAAGATAGGCTTGGGAGATGGTGGTTATTATTGAGGGCCACAGTTAGTTACAGATGCCAAAATGAGAGTGTAGAGAGGAGCAAGAGGTGAAAGGAGGGAGCTCTCAAAACAGCATAATCACCAGATGTCTTGTTATCTGCAGTGTTATAGCTAGCAGGGCTGTTAGAAAAGCCCTAGAGTTTTATAGCTTTATTACTTGATTACTTCCAATAACATAATATACAATAAAGTGTTAATTGTTTTCACATGAGAAATTTAAAAGCTAGTGTATTCACTGTTTCCATGATTTTTCCTCTCTGATTTCAAGAGTGTCTTTTCCATGTGGACATATTTATGCACAAACAAGCTAAGCTCTTATACAGGCAGAAAGAAACACAAAGGCTACTGCTAGCATACAGACTCTTTGTAAACTGGAGTTCTAGACTGACACAAATAATGTCTAGGATCAGCAGAAAGGCTCCTAATTTTTGTATTTTCAAGTATGCAATTTTTTCCCACTTTCATCAGCTGATCTAATAAAATATATTGATTCCTCCAAACAAATATTGCCTCAGTAATACCAAACCAAGCATCTGAACTTGCTCCCCATCTCCAAATGTGGCACTTACATTTGTTCTATGACAAAAAATGTCACTATTTGTCAAATAGTCAGATGGGACAGTAACAGCAATTTTTACCAATAGCTAATGGAAAGAGTAAAACAGAATTTGGAGTTCTTCTGGGGAAGAAAAATTCATGCACACATTGATCATTCCCAGTATATGTCCCAATGTTGATGCTGAAGAACAGATACATAGAGAAAAAGCAAGACGCTGTCCCTCTGTTTATGTTGTGCCACTATATAGAAAGTGAAAAATATATAAGAAACCAGAAATGAAGAGCTCTAAACTGAACAAATGTCTCATTAAGTTCAGTCTGGAGCAGCCAAATAGCCAGATGAGCCCTGCAGAAACTGTTCCTGCATCTTTACGTTTGACACAATGCCCTTTAACACCTGTTGCTGATAATGCAACAGGTTTATGCAGGGCTGGATTTGGCATCTCTCACAGCACAACATTGTGCCACAAATGAGTGTCTCAGATTCTGGATCAATTGGTCCTCCTAGTGATTCTGAGATATCCCAGAAAGCCTTCTTTCTCTTCATGCCTTTTTAGGACAGAAAATATATATGCATATTGTATACACACATCTGCAGTGTTAGACTGGTACACATAAATCCCTGCCTTACCAATCTGTACAAATATTGAAGAAGGCAGGGCTTGCTATGCAATATTTGCTTTTCACAAGGAAGTAGCTAGAAGTAGAGGGTTTTTTTTGTTTTGTGGGTTTTGGTGGGGTTTTGGCTTTTTTTTTTTAGGTTTTTTACATATATTGTAAATGAAAAGCCGGCAAATTATATATATATCATTAAGGTAAACAACAAATGTAAGATTCTAATGAAATCAGCACTTGATTATTCTTCTAGCCTACTTAATTGAAAGCTCAGACATACCTAATAGTTTGTATAAAACACTAATGCAGATGATTTCCCTTACTTTAATGAGTTACAAATCCTTCCAGCAGAAATTATTGGTTAACACAGACTCTATTATCCATTTGGTTTTCCAGTCATGTTTCAGACTTGTGAAGATTTAACATCCTTGGATAGCTTTGTTTTGCAAGACTCAGACCTTTGACTTCAGCTCTACAGTCTGACTCACATACATATATAAACTGCTGACTACAAGAGAGGTAGAAGACTTGTATGGCCTTGGATTTGACTAATTTAATTGTAAACTCTTTGGTACATGAAAGGAACAGCTGGGAAATAGCATTTTGTGTGTTACTGGCTCTCTGCAATAAGAAGCACCTCCATACACTTATGTGCTACTTTTGTAATCTCACACAATCTCAGAGATTTGTAATCTCAGAAATTGCACCATGCACACCTCCTCCACCTACATGGGTTGCTCATACCACCACTTAAACAGCAGCAGTAGCAAAAGGAAGAGAGAAACATGCAGAAGTTGCTGAAAAAGCTATGTTTTCTTGCATGTGAAAAGAGCTCCCTCAACTCTGCTATTTATCTACCTTTTTCCTGTAATGAAAGGAGCCAAAAGAGCAGGAGATCAAGAAATTAGAAGAGGAACACTTGAATTGAAAAACAACTGTTTAAAAAATGAACCCAACTGAAGGTTTGAAAATTAAGAATGTTACCAAATCCAAGAATATCAGCCAATATTTCTGTTGGGAGACTAACAATTTTGAATTCCTCATTTTTCAGATCCCAGATGCAGCATTCCCGAGCACTCAGCATCAGATATCTGGAAATATGACCCCTCTTTCCTCGACTTGCTTGAGAACTCAGAATTGTTATTTGCTTTTCAGAAGCATTGTTCTTTGTGAGTGTACCTCACAGAAGGTAAATATTTGTCTTTTCATTCTCTTTTACCTTACTTTTTTATGCTTCCATGATTATTTAGTCCCAGGCTGCCAATCCACTCTATCAAATGGACTCTTCAGTTGCAGTTTAGCATTGGAGTATGCTTTAGGATTGAATAAACTGAGGGATTAGTAAAGTAATAGTATCTATGAGTAGCTTCATTTATGGAGGAAGTATACTCCCATGAGTTTTCCCCTGTGTTACAGGTGGGCTTCAGGTTAGACTCAAAAATTAGAGTTAGCCCTTATTTCAGTTGTGGTTACCCAAGTGTATCTGCTGTCAGGGTAATTCATACTTTATCTGAATTCCTTATTGGATTCCAAAATATGTTCACTGCACAGAAACCAGCCCATCCCCTTCTGCCACTTCAGTCTGACAGATGTTCAAAACCCCCTGAAGATTTCACTTGTGGAGAGAGAATACATGTTGGTAAAATCGACAGTAAAATCCTAGCTTCATAAAAATAAATAGAAAATGTCCCATTGCCATCCATGGAACTAAAATATCACAATAAGTGGCTTTATACAGAACACTTCTCTTTCTCAAATTAGCATTTATGCATGGCAGCTTCCACGGTGAAGCTAATTTATAATCTGGTCAGGATCTGTGTACGGGTGTGTACATTCATATGTCTGCCACGAAAATTTTCTACCAGCCAATCAGCCCTCCAGAGCAGACTGGGAGCTGGCAGAGTAGCTAATTACTCTCACTAAGGGAAATCTGCTGGCTTGATTAATGCCTGTTTACCAATTGTTGCTGTTACTCCAGCTGTGATCTCAGAAAAGGGTTTGCTGAGGATGACTCCTAGAACTTTGTTTTTCAGTTTTGCTGTGCTACAAGCCTTGTCTCATTCTTCATTCCCTGAGGCAGCTCCCTGGACTTCCACAAGTGGTAGACATCGTCATGAGTAAGCAGTAATTAATATAGTGTCTGTGCAGCACCATCCTCTTTCATCACACTCTTCATCTGTAGATCTAAAATGGCATTTGGAAGGAGGCATCACTATCAGTGTTTAGCAAATTGGATCTGGAGATTGAGGTTAGCCCCAAGGCTTCCACCTTAGTTAAAATCTTCCACTGGGATAAATAAGGACTAGCTTAACTAACAACACTTTTGGTAAAGAATATCCCATCCAGTTTGCTGTTCTGAGACCTATCAGCTTCTAAATAGTATCTTATCTTTCTAAGATGAAGAAGAAAGAGCTATTACTGCCTTCTGAAGAATTCCAAGTGCACTTTAAATGACAGAAGTGTTTGTCCACCTGCACCATCCCTCTTACCACTCTAATTCACATTGCCAAGGAGACTGAGACTGTAGCTTCTTGGGAAAATCAGATTGTGTGAAAATGCATCCCATCTTATTTTTCTGGGAGCAGTGCTCCTCAGTTCTCCCTGTGAGACCACTCTGGGGAAAGGAGACAGTACTGAGCTGAGCCTGACAAGCCTTTTTTTTTTGACTTATACTGGTTGTCCAGGGCTCCCACCAGGCCCTGGTGCAGTCATAGATAACCAGAGCACAGCTCACTCTCAATTCTCATGGGAAGGAGGCCACCAAGAAAGGCTGGCAGAGGAGCAACTTCTGAGACAGTGCAAAAGGGCATTTCACAGCCTGTGCAGTTGGCTCTGGCTTATCTTCTTTGTAATGCCAGTGCTGATCTTTAGCATTTGTATATTAAATGATGTCTTTGTGTTTCAGCATTTAAGACTGGCCATACCAAAGGAGCCAAAAGCTGCACCTGGTTCACTCTCTTATTTCCAGAAGCAACTTGTAGCAGATGGGTTGGGAGGGTATGGGACCAAAGCAAAGACAGCAATATGTCCTGTGGTACTCCCTCAGCATTGCCTCCAGCAACCTCTGGGTCAAGGGCTCCCCAATCCAAAAGTGGCATTCCTGCATTTACATGTGTACAAATTAACAGGGCCCTGTGCCTGAAGTGCCTCCACTGCTGCCACCATCCCTCTACTCAGCAGCAGCCTGCAGCCACTTGCTTATATCCTTAATACATCCTGCCTGCTTAGAATGTAACAAAGAATAGGGCTGAAGCATGTGTTCAAACAGGCTCTGAGCCATGATGCTCAGGTCTAGATTTGTAGCCAGCTTTTGTCCTGGAACTGGCCATGTTCCGACTCAGTGTTCTGGTTTGGTCTAAAGCTATGGTTTATGTCTGACCCTGAGCCCAGAGCCTGCTTGAATAGGATCTGTTGTTCTCTTCAGAGGCTATTTCAGATAGCAGTGCTCCCAAAGGAGTAACTTTGTGCCTTTTGAAGCAGCTCTCCCTCCCAGTGAACACTTTCATCCCAAATAACCACAGAAACAGCCAAGTGAAAGGCTTTTTCTAACAGGAAACTCAACTCAGACTGAAGATGGAGCTCAATATTTGTCCACTTACGCTGTATTCTGCACAAGTTTGCAATATACAAGTGTAAGACATTCAAACACCCAAGAAGATGGCAAACTCTACCGTGTCTCCAAGCACCACAGTAGGAGAGGGGAAGGAGTAAAGGCTGGGAGGAGCACAACTGGCCATGGGGTCTGATTCAGTGCCAGCCTCCTCGGCAGGCCAGCGGGGTAACTCACACACATCTCTTGGGAATCAAAACACACCCCTTGCATATCATTATTCCAGAGATGTTTCACAAATTTTACCTGTGTATATTGTTGGATAGCAACGACTGGGAGACAGAGCTGAGGCAAGATCCAGCCTCACACACCAGTCCCTGTGCATGTGGTGTGTGTGCTGCTGCCCACAAAGCACTGATTAAAGGAGCTGGGTGCCCATTTCAGCTTTGAGAAGTGCAAATATTTCTCTGTAGTGAACAAATCATGAATGCAACCTTTTCAATGAGAAAATTACCGGGCCCTGTTACCTCCATTTCTGTCCCCTTCTCATCTGTTGGCGTGCAGGCATTCTGGAAACTGTTGCTCTTTCAAATACACAAGAGTAGTTTACTTGCTTAAGCTGATGTTTTAGTTTTAAAACCAGTTACTTCTATTGTCATTCCTTACCAATCCAAACAAATAAGTAAAAGAAAATTAGTGCTCTGAGGATCTAAATGACATTTCTTTGTCAACACAGCAGAAAAGAATCTTTGACAAAGCTTGAGGCAAATGATTAAATTCTTTATCTGCCACACGAAGGAAAAGCTGCTCCTCTTGGTAATAAGGCTATATTTGTTGTCCCTAAAGGAGAAGGTGAAAAATAAATTAATGACTAGAAGCCATAAAATTTTTCTGGTTGCATGGTCTATTTCAAGACAAAAATAGCTCCTTTGGGTTTGGTAATACATCTGCCTAAAGTGTCAATAGTCATATTTATCACAGAAATTTGAGAAAATTATGAATTCCCGCACTTAAACCAGTAGCATTTCCCTGGGAAACATGGATGCTGACAAAAAAAAAAAGCGAGTGCTCTTAATGAAATTCTCCTTTTCATCCTATATGTTTCTATCAAATCTATTATATTAGGGTTTCCTACATATGAGTCACTTTTAAAAGATTTTTTTTTTAAATTTTAAAATTAGTCCCCAACCTGAGATGTTAGAAACTCATAGTGAAAATGTCCTGAAGACCACGTTGGCATGAACAGAAAGATGATTAATCACAGGTTGCCATGAAAAAATCAGATTGTCTATCAAAGGCATTACCTTGGAGAACAAAGTGTTATTGAAAGAATTGAAGCAGTGTAATCACGGTTGGGGAAAATCACAGATCTTTATAACTTTTATTCCTTTGGCATAGGACACATTAGCAGAGGTGAATGTGAAGAATTCAGATTTCTTGTGCAGTAGGATAGGAAATATTAAGATTTAGAATTGGTATTTTATGTTATAATTATTCACGGACAGGGAACAAAAACATGTTGAAGCATATTTATTCATGATAATGGTAAAAAAAAGAATGGAAAAGAATTGAAGATGGGCATCAATGGTGACAAAAGACTTAAGCCACGAGTGCTGAAGAAATGGTGTTATTGGAGAAGGGATCCTTCCAAAAGCATCACTGACAGTGCTCAAAGTTGATACAGGGTTTAGAAATGAATCTTTATTTAAAGAGAGAAATACGTGACAATGAGCCAAACTGTGAGTTTTTGTCTTCATGTTCTGCCAGAGTCATGATCAAAGAAGTCAAGAGTATTGTGTTTCTCTATTTTGGTTGTAGTATTAGCCTTACACTTCTAATCATAAAAAAAAATACAAAATAAAAAGCTGGCTAGTCAATTCCCTCTGCTTTTAACTTCTTTGAGGCATTGCTTGGTTTCAGAAGACCCTGCTGTGGGTTTTATCCCAACCACAGCACTGAGCTGCAGGCAGAGCAGTGCATGGAGCAGGTCTTGTCACATTCTGCCTCTCCAAACCCACTCCTGCCTGCTGTGCCAGGAGTCACAGCTCTGTTTGGCACTGCCACAGAAATCAGTCTGCTGGTTTCAATGTCATCCCTGGACAACTCTTGATAATATTTCAGAAACAAGCAAACAAAATCGAATAAACCTAGAGAGTATCTGGCAAGTAAAAACCCAAAACAACCGAGAGGCAAGGGGAGCACCAGACATCGTTGCAGTTCGGAGGTGAGGTCAAGTGTGAAAGTGATGTGGAGGAAACTGTGGAGTATTTGTTGGCAGTAGCAAAACCCTTGGCTGCCTTTTTGCTGGATGAATTCCTAAATCCACTCGTCTGTTTTGCAAAAGACAAGGCAAAACTTCTAGAGTTAATCATAACCAATTTATGTTTCCAAAAGTGTCAAAATGTGATATAGAGAGAGTATTTTCTTGACTAGCTTGTCCTGTTGAATACAATGGCTCATTATTACTGTTTTCATTACAGTGTGAATATTGCCTTACGTGAATGGAATGAATAACACCTTCCCTGTTGAATTAAGTTGCTCAAGATTGCATTTGTACTTGTTAAAGCCATCACTTTTCTTTCCAGGGTTAACTTGCCTACACCTCAGCTCAGAGGAAAAGGTGAATAGATTCCTAAGAGATGGTTGCTTAATTGTGAATTAATTCACCTGCTGGGCATGCTAACCAAATGTAGTGTCTGGCATCTTTGCTGTGACACCAAGCTTGTCATTGCCTCCACAGCTGCACCAGCTGGTAGGCTCAGTCCCAGAATTTTGGTATCTGCTCAGATGGCATACAGTCTCTGAGATAGTGTATAATGTGAAGAAATTATTTATGATTTATTTTATGATTTAACCTATGTCAAATGAACTTCTAAAAAAGTTATCTATGTTGCCTTTAAAGAGATTTATTAAAACCATCTGCATGCTAATCTTGCATCATATAAATGAAGTACCATTTGCAAATTGCCTGTAATATTTCAAAGGAGGTACACCCATTCTGCAGCATTAACCTGGTCTCTTGTGACATATTTAGAAGCAGAATTCTCAGATAAAAATTTTCAGAATAAGACACTTTAACACATGCCAGAGTTTCACAGTATTGCTCCTCAGCTTCTTCCCAGACACGCTTGTGTTGTAGTTGTGCTCTGGAAAAGGTGGCCAGCAAACTTTCTGGTGGCCTGGACTGTAACAAGAACACTGCTACCCAGTCTCTGGCAAGTGGTTGTCTCTGACTCTTAAACTAACCATGTGCTGTGGAGCTGGAAACAATTGTTGTCTGTAATATTTTTATGAGCAGATTAAAAAAAAATCATCACTTGGCAGTGTAGGAAAAAGCTACACTTTAGTGCAGGAAGACAAGCTGTAATGAACTGGATGCTTATAGCCAAACTATTCCAGGGAAAGACTGTGAAGCCTCCATCCTTGGAAATACTCAAAGCATTATCCAAAACTACCTTGGGCACTTGATCTAGCTGATCATATTTAAGCAAAGGGTTTGGATTTGACAACCTCCAGAGGTCCCATCTAACCCCAACTACTCTCTGAGAAACCAAAGAGGTACTAAAAAAACAAATGTATTGATCATCCTAAAATATATTATTAAATCATAAGGTTAACAAACTATAGCACCATTTTCTTGTATAGGAAAATGCAGACAAGTTTCTTGAGGAACAGTAAAGAGACTGAAAAGACACACATATTTTAAGAACTCCTTTAAAATAGTAAGGACAGGGTCTTCCAAAGGCTTAACGACACAGAGTTCATTAGCTCATGCTTCCACCTGACATAATTTCACTCCTTTGCAAAATTATTTGTGCTGTTCCACACCCCAGCAGTGTGCACAGCACAGTCCACCTTCTGCTTCTTTCACCTGTAAGCAAAATTGTAGCATGCACAAATGTACACATGCAAGTTTGCTCATGTCCATGACAGATTCTCAGAGACTGCAGGAACTCAGCAGATCCCCTCTCCAGGTAGAGACAGCTCAGCTGGACAATCTAACAGCCTCCACAGCTATTTCTTGTCTAGGATGGCTTGAAAGTGACCCACACTGCTCTGTGTGGTCCCTCAGGCTTTCCTTGCAGGGGTCTGGCACACTGGCTTCCTCCACGCTGGCTTGATTTCATTCTTTCAAGTCCTGACAAAATCACCCCTGAAGTGGGGCAGCTCTGAACAGCTTTGAACTTCAAAGGTTATAATACAATTTACAAAGTTTTGCACATTGCCAGCTCCCAGGGCAGATCCTGGAAATCATGCTGAAAACTCTGGGAATCAGTGATGAAAGCATTTCAATTTAAACACAAAATATTATAAAACACATTATTCTGTGTCATTGGAGACGTAGCAGTTTTGTCCCTCCATTTTGTCTCTCAGTTTCTATCCTTCTTAATGTATGTATATCCTAAAGCCTTGCATTAAAACAAAATAATTTGTTTGTCTTTTGAAAGGGAACCTTCCAATGCATGTCTGATAAAGCCATCAAAATGCTCTGTTATTATGTGCTATAATGGTCCACAGGAGTGTTTGATTAGAGCATTTTCCTTGTCACACTGACAAGCTATGAGATATTATCTGCCTCCAGAGGCTAAACAGAAGACTTGAGGGATAAAAAGGTCTATTGCTATTACATGAATAATCTTGTGACTGAAAATGTCACCGGGGATTAAGAGAGTTCTTTGGATGCATAGAGTGGGATATTATATGTAAATTAGTTTTGTTTACCAACACTGCTGTGTTGTAATTATTTTATCCAGCTACACTTAAACTTTAGAATGAACTAGGGAATACTCCAACTGTGATTTGATTGCTTTCTCGTTTGTATCAAATGCTGTTTTCTTTATAATGGGAAGAAAGAACTGGTGTTGATAACGAGGTGAAGACGTTTTTAACACAGGAAGCTCAGCAGTGATATTAAACATTAACACTACATCAAAGCTCCAGGCCCTGACATCCTTTAAGACCACTCACCTATCTCCAACGCCATGGTCAGTAGGACATCTTCTCTGGGTAGGCAAATAGCCCAAGCAACCCAGGTCCAGGTTTTTTTGGTTTTTGGAACAAAAAGCCCTGATCCTGCTCTCTGCTAAACTTTGTCAGTGCCACGTAATATATTATTGTAGGTTTTGCACTAGGAAAAAATAGAAACATTAGCACTATGTGGTGCCATGTAGAAATATTGCTGAATATAACTGGTTAAATGCATATAGGGAGAAGAAAATAAAAGGAGAAGTTATGGCCCTGTGGGTGCTAGGACACAGGATGTTGGTGTGCTTCTTCATTTAGTTGTGTCAACAGTGATGTAATTGCTGTCAATCTTAGACAATACACCCCAAAGATATATTTATAGATCTATTTATGTGATAGATGTACTGCTCTGAGAAAATGCTGTTTTTCTTGGTGGTAGAACAGTTGTTATGGTGACTCCTCTCCTTCCCTCATTTAATACAGGAAGCAGAGCAGCAAAATAAAAATATTATTTTTAATTTATTTAATTTAATTTGGAATTTATAAGAAACACACTCTGAAGCTGTAACTCTAGAGAGAAATCTTTTAGAGTATTTAATCTCTATTTTACAGTATTTGACCTTTCATTCTGGAACTTGAAATTTTGGGAAAAGATTTAGTAATAGGAAATAAATGGAGGAAATGCATTTTTCTCTGGTATACACTGTATGTGACATTTGCTCATTTATAGTATTTATACAATATTGTGGTCACTGAATGTACAAATACATTTTGCAGGTTAGGCACCTACTGAGTAAAGGTTATCTAGGGTTCTATCTGGAAGACCTCATTAGGAAATACGATGGATTATTTTTTTTTGTCCTTGATGATTCAATTTTTAACAACACTTTGTAGTTTATCCTTTGGGTGTTAACTACCGTCACAGTGCTATTATGTTCAATAACATTTCTCTAATTTCTTGATGGTACTTATGTATTTCACGTGATTTAAGCAGCAGAATTTCCTCTTTGTTTTCAGTTTCTGCTAACCTCAGAGTTGTTTCTAAAGCTAATTTGGAGATTAAATACTGCATGACCATATAAATTGCTTAACATTTTATGCCAGCTCATAATTTTGAACACATTTACTCCAAACTACCCGATAAGCATTGGATTTCTACTTTATAACTGAGAAGCTGAGGCAATCAGGTGTGCAGGTTGAACCCAGATCGAGGTTATGTCCACAGGCAGTGCAGATGTGCTTTTGCAAAAGCTCAGTCTGTCTACAAGAATTCCAGCATGTCTTATGTTGGTCAAAGCTGCCAGGTGGACGTCAAGGATAAGCAGCTCTGTAAAGTGCTTGATCCCTATCAGTGGAGATAACGATCCTTTCAAGGTATCTTCTATGATAGTAAAGAAGAATTTGCACTTCCACAGAGCAGATAAACAGAATACAGAACGTGGGCTGAACCAACCGTTGTCAGGAAGGGGCAGCAGAAGCTGATGGACAAGAGGGCTCTTGGAGGGAAATTATCAACTGCAAATATTTAAAACAGGAATAAAGGAACACAGAAAAAGGGAAAATATCTTAAGTACATACATGTCAGGATGCAGCTGGGGATGTGCTCAGAGAAGACTTGAGGGAATGACACCTGGCAAAAGTGAAACTGGTCACAGGAAATACACAATTCAATAACTTTTTTTATTTGAAAACACTAAAAGGTGTCTGTGGTGAAGCTTTGCATTTGAATTACTGTGAGAGGATGATTTGCCCAAGTGCAGTGTTATCTTTCTATCAGCCTCCTACAGGAAAGTAGCAGCATCACAGTGGCTGAGAATTGCTAAAGTTTATTAGGACTAGACTACCAGTGTAACTTTTAAATGAGTAATTTATCACCCTTACAAGGCCTGATTTTTATTAACCTCACCTGCAGCTGAAGATGAATTACTTTCCCAGTCTAGGAGCCAGCAGCCACAGAGCATCCCCTTAGCAGCAGCAAGTCATTTGCCTAACAAGCAGGTCCCATGGCACAGCAGGTTTACACCTGAGAGCACAGTAGAGCTTCCTGCAGGACATGGACTGCAGCGGGGTGCCAAGGTGTCCACAGTGCTGGTGATGCCAGCCCAATGCATCTATTTTCATGCTGAAGGGGCCAGTTTGAACTGAAGTCCCCACACCTTATAAACATCTGTCACTTCCAGGCAGAGCTCCTGCTTCTCCCAGGTGTCTTCTCTTATTTCTAAAGCCTCACCAGCTTAATTAAACATGTTTGGAAACCAAGTCACACCAAGGAGTGACATCCTTTGCATGGAACCCCTGAGCTCAGCTCTAGTGCTGCCCAGAGCAAGAGCAAGAGCACAGCTTAAACAGGTTTGGAGAGGCCAAGCAGACAGAAGAGCTAAAGCCAGACAAACAAACCACAAGTCTAAGAGGATCCACTTTAGACCAAACTGATGACAGTTCAGCTCAGGTTCAAAATGCAACCAGAAAGCCTGCTGGGATTTTTTCTTAAGACTATCAAAAATGTGTCCAGAGAAGGGCAAAAAAGCTGGTGAAGCTTTTGGTGATCTGGTAGAGCACAGATCTTATGAGGAGCAGCTGAGGGAGGTGGGGGTTGTTTAGCCTGGAGAAAAGGAGACTCAAGGGGTACATTACCACCCTCTACAACTTCCTGAGAGGAGATTGTAGCCAGGTGGGGGTCAGCCTCTTCTCCCAGATAATGATGAAGCAACAGGAAACGGCCTCAAGTCGTGCAAGGGGAGGTTTAGGATATTAAGAAAAACTTCTTTACGAAAGGGGGTGGTCAGACAGTGGAACGTGCTTCACAGGGAAGTGGTGGAGTTACCATCCCTGGGCATATTTAAAATATGTGTTGATGTGGCACGTAGAACATGGTTAAGTGGTGGCCATGTCAATAATATGTTAATGGATGCATTCAATTATCTTAAAGGTCTTTTCCAACCTAATAAATCTATTATTATATTGTATTATAAACCATGCAGCTGTGAATTTGGGAAGGCTGATTTTATTCTGCCTTTAATAACTTTGAACATACTTTCTGTAAAGCTCCTCAGCTGATACCTAAATAATCTATAGGGGGCAGGTTAAAATAGAGACCTTCAGAAGAAAATATCTAAAAATTCTTTACTCAAGGGCATACAATTCAATTATTGTTTAACTTTCAAATAAAACACTAGTAATTACTAATTTGCAAACATTTAACTTTCCTTCACTCACAAAAAATTTGGTCTATTAGGAATGCTGGGAAGCAGGAAAAGAAGATTGTTGTTTTGCTGTTTGATCATAAACTGTTGATTTGATGAAAGAAAAACCAGATGCT
>WAAE01005424.1:43304-53903 GCA_013400495.1 Nicator chloris | reverse complement strand
TAATCTATCTCTATCTCTATCCCCGGTGGCCCCGGCGGGCAGGGGAGCTCCGGGGGGAGGCCGGGTGGCACTCAGACACAGCCGTGGAATTCCCCTGCGGGTTTGGAGCTTGGGATCCCGTGCAGGGTTATCCCCTAAAAATGCCCGGCACCCGTCAAATGGGGTTTTGTCTCCACCAGCCGAGGGGATTTGTGGGTTTGGTGTGAAATCGCCCGTCTCTGACACCGGAATGGTGCGAACGGCTTTGGCCAGGGGCTGTGGCCACAGGAAACAGGGATGTCACCTCAGCACATCCACACGGAGCCGGAGGGACTCAGGGGCTGTGGCCACAGGAAACAGGGATGTCACCTCAGCACGTGCACACGGAGCCGGAGGGACTGAGGGGCTGTGGCCACAGGAAACAGGGATGTCACCTCAGCACGTCCACACGGAGCCGGAGGGACTGAGGGGCTGTGGCCACAGGAAACAGGGATGTCACCTCAGCACATCCACACGGAGCCGGAGGGACTCAGGGGCTGTGGCCACAGGAAACAGG
The DNA here is from genome assembly GCA_013400495.1 of Nicator chloris. NCBI lineage: Eukaryota > Metazoa > Chordata > Aves > Passeriformes > Pycnonotidae > Nicator > Nicator chloris. The sequence continues at coordinate 53,368 of WAAE01005424.1, read as the reverse complement.
GATGTCACCTCAGCACGTCCACACGGAGCCGGAGGGACTGAGGGGCTGTGGCCACAGGAAACAGGGATGTCACCTCAGCACGTCCACACGGAGCCGGAGGGACTGAGGGGCTGTGGCCACAGGAAACAGGGATGTCACCTCAGCACGTCCACACGGAGCCGGAGGGACTGAGGGGCTGTGGCCACAGGAAACAGGGATGTCACCTCAGCACGTCCACACGGAGCCGGAGGGACTGAGGAGCTGTGTTCCTGTCCCCGGGGTAATTCTGCCCACCGTGACAAAGTGACCTCAGGCACACGGGGTGCTTTGTGATCCTAAGGGCCAGGAGCTGTGACGGGCTCAGGGTGTGGGGGGCTCGGGGATGTGAGGGGCTCAGGGATGTGAGGAATTTGGGGAGATGTGAGGGGTTCAGGGGTGTGGGGGGCTCAGGGTGTGAGGGGCTCAGAGGTGTGAGGGGCTCAGGGGTGTGAGGAATTTGGGGAGATGTGAGGGGCTCAGGGCTGTGGGGGGCTCAGGGTGTGGGGGGCTCGGGGCTGTGGGGGGCTCAGGGATGTGGGGGGCTCAGGGATGTGAGGGGCTCAGGGCTGTGGGGGGCTCGGGGCTGTGAAATGTTCCACTGTTCCTCTGTGCCCGTGGGATGCGGGTCCAATGTGTAAATTTTTAATGTACAAAAGTCCTCATGCAAAACACAAAACTTTCCAGTATCAAATATGTCCGTTTTCACTTCAGGCCTACGCTCTCCAGGGAGCAGAGATCACGTCGTGGTTTAATTCTGACACAAAAACGGCTTCACTCTTGTTGAGGCTGTAAATGAAATGAATTCCTTTTCAAACCTGGTCGCTGCTTTCCTCCCCTGCTTTGGGGTTTCAGTGGGGAGTTGCCCCCCTGCCGTTCCCTGACCACCCTGCTGCAGCCCAGCTCAGCAGCCTGCGGTGCAGGGCAGTGCTGCAATTAATTACCCTGCTGCTTAGGAAAGAGGGGATTTCAGTTTTACCTCACTCCTTCCTTAGGACTCGGGGCAGGAAACCCAGCGGGACCCCAGATGTGTCCAGGTGGGAGCACGAGCGTTCCAGAAATGGTCACAGGCCCTGAGAGCTGCTAAAAGGCTTTTCTGCATTTTCTCCACTCCCCGTTTGGTATTTGCCTTTGTTTTGTTAAAAACATTCCATTCACTCGTTAAAATATTTTTTAAAATTACCCAAATCATAATAAATTTAAAGCCTTCTGGGCAGGACTAGGAAGGTTAACACACGTTTGCATGATCCCAAATATGCATCGGTTCTTGCACCAACTCCCAGTTTGGTTGGATTTTCTATTCCTGACTGGTTGAAACAAAATTATAAATCCACAAGATAAAAGTTTTCCTCTTGTTATTCTTTCTTTTTTCAGTAAAAAGGCAAAATAAACCCAGCAAAACCCAAACTAGCAGCACGTCAAATGGTTTGTTTTGCATAATTCTGTTAATATTTGGTCTCTCCATACGTTGCTCTCGATGAAAACACAAACAAATCACCAAAATCAACAAACTGGTAATACCAGCGGTGATGGGGGCAGTGAAAAGCCCCACCGGTTTCTGTTCGCAGGTTCCTGTAAAAGAAAAGTGAAAGTTCGACCTGCTGGAGACCATTATTAAAAAAAAAAGAGATGGAACAATCCATGCGGTGTTGATTCAGTTCCGCTGCAAAGCCGCAGCAGTCGCTCAGAGCGTTTGAAAGCCGTGATCTCATCTGCTCTGGGCTTTCTGCTCTAAACCCGCCGGCAGCCGCCCCCTGCGAGCTCCCGAAATGGATTTGGGGTGCCTGGGGAGCGCGGGCACCTCAGAAAAGAGGGAAAGAGCCACCCAAACCTCCCCGACCCTGGGGATCTCCTGGCAATTCCCAAAGGAGCGCACCCAAACCTCCCCGGCTCCTGGGATCTCCTGGCACTGCCCAAAGCACCCAAACCTCCCCGGCTCCTGGGATCTCCTGGCACTGCCCAAAGCACCCAAACCTCCCCGACCCTCGGAGATCTCCTGGCAAGTCCCCAAAGCACCCAAACCTCCCCGGCCCTCGGGATCTCCTGGCAATTCCCAAAGAAGAGCACCCAAACCTCCCCGGCTCCCGGGATCTCCTGGCACTGCCCAAAGCACCCAAACCTCCCCGGCCCTCGGGGATCTCCTGGCACTGCCCCAAGCACCCAAACCTCCCCGGCTCCCGGGATCTCCTGGCAATTCCCAAAGGAGCGCACCCAAACCTCCCCGGCTCCCGGGATCTCCTGGCGGTTCCCAAGGCACCCAACCCTCCCCGGCTCCCGCGCCCCCCGNACCCAAACCTCCCCGGCTCCCGGGATCTCCTGGCAATTCCCAAAGGAGCGCACCCAAACCTCCCCGGCTCCCGGGAGCTCAGCACGGCGGCGGAGCGCTGCTCCCCATGCTCCCCATGGCCCGGGGTGCCATAACCCGGCGCGCTGGGAGCCCCGGAGGTTAAATCAGCCCCGCGGCGGCGTTGGGGCTGCGAGCTGGCGGAGCTTCATTCCGCAGCCGGTACAAAAACCCCAGCTGGCCGCAGCTGCAGGAATCGCATTTGGCGCCGCACCAAAGCCCAGAACTGCGGCACCCCTGGGTGCGGATGGGCTCCTCCCAGGGCTGGGATCTCCTCGGCCGGGAGCCGGGAATGACCCCACGGAGCCGGGAATGACCCCACGGAGCCGGGAGTGACCCCACGGAGCCGGGAATGACCCCACGGGGCCGGGCGTGACCCCACGGAGCCGGGAGTGACCCCGCGGGAGCAGCAGGAACCCTTATCGGCGTCGCAGATAAGGTTTGCTCCGAGGATTTTAACTCTTGGCTGCCCACCCAACGCCGCGCTGCCCTAAAACTGACTGGATTTCAACTCGCCCGACTCACAGCCAGATTTTATTGCCCCCATGGCATCATTTTGTTACCAAAAATGGGTAAAAGAAAACTCCTTCACACCAGTGCAGCAGGAAACAGCAGGGTGGGTTAAATAAAACTCCTTCACACCAGTGCACAACTAAACAGCAGGATGGGTTAAATAAAACTCCTTCACACCAGTGCAGCAGGAAACACAGGGTGGGTTAAATAAAACTCCTGCACACCAGTGCAGCAGGAAACACAGGGTGGGTTAAATAAAACTCCTGCACACCAGTGCAGCAGGAAACAGCAGGAATTCTCCATCCGGCCTGATGGAGATTTCTCCTCCCGAGTTTTGTGTGTGCTGAACACAGAAGCTCCTGCTTGGATGCCGTATTGAGCACACAGATTCACTGATTTTCCCGGAATAAACAGCCCCAAGGATCTGTTGATAATCAGGCATCTGACAAGACTTAGAAGAGTCAGTCCCAGTGCAATTAAATATTAATTTCAGCAGAACTTCTGAGCCCTCCCTTGCCTTGCCAGTGAGACACGGGGAAGTTTCTGGCCCTCTCCCAGCACCACAAGGTGCCAGCCCCCTCCTGCCTGGGCGAAATCAGTTTGCCAATAGTTCCCGGGGTAATTCCTCCTGCAGGCGGCCTGCTGTGGGAAAACAGCTGGGAAGGAGCACTCAGAGCACTGCTGGGCTCCTGGCAGAGGTGGATGTGCTGGAGGGCCACAAGCCCTGGGGAAGGGAGGCAGGACCCTGCAGGAGGAGATCAGGGTGTGCTTGGGATGCCAAACGTAGAGGCCCAAGCAGGCCTGTGCTAGCCCACGGCCCAGCGTGTTACTAAGAAACGTAGATATTGTTGTTATGGCTGTTGTTGTTGGAGCAAGGAGTTATTTTCGGCTTGTGCTTGAAAGGTGAATAAACCAGCAGCGTGTTCAACAAAATCTCCATGCTGCAAACCATGGAGACCCTGTCCCCTCCATCTCCTGCCTTCCTTGGGGTGACTTTGCCAGCAGATCACATTTCTCCATGACTGATCTATGAATTCCTGCCGTATTTGTGCTCACTGTAGTCCTTAGCAAGCGGATCACCACGTTCTCTATCTCCCAATGTGTCTCCTGAAGCTTTAGCTCTGTCATTCATTAATTGCAGTCACCTGCCCACATGGGGTTACCAGTCACCTGCTGGGCTTTCCTGAGGGGCTGGCTGTGCTGACACTGATACCTGGGGTCGCCCCAGGACATCCCAGTCCTTGCCAGGGGTCAGAGCAGGGCTCCCGTTCTCAGCAGCCTCTCCAGCTGCTCACAGATTCCCCGGAACCACCGGCACTCTCCGCCCTGCTGGGCTCCCCCGGGGCACCGCAGCCGCTGCTTTTGCCCTTTGGAGGATTTTGACCAATTCTCCTTCGTGCCTCGCGGGGGCCTGGGGAGACGTGGCCGGGTTCGAGGAGGGGTTACCCTGGTGTGGCAGCACCCTGGTGGCCCCCGGTGCCCCCTGTGCCCCGAGGCAGCTGTGCCCAGCTGGGGCACAGAGCAGCTGTGGTGCCTCCCCCCCTCAGAACCCCGCAGTCCCCTCCAGCTCAGCCTTCACTCGCACTGCCCAGGTGCTGGGAAGGTTCTGGATTCTCCCACTCCGCAGCGTTTCCCTCTGTCTGGGTGCAGAGGTGCTGCAGGAACAGGCGCCCTCGGCAGGGAGCACCTCTGGGTGCCCTGCCAGGGCTGTGCCCGCTCCAGCCAGGGCTGGATGAATGCCTGGCACTATTTCACAAATGACCCTTAAACCTTGCTCTGGTCTCTGCTCCCCACTCTGCTCCCGACCCGCCCTCCTTCCATAACCCATGCTCCAAATGAGATTTTACAGCTTTTCCAAAGCTCTCCTTGCCTCCCCCTCGATGGAACATGGTGTTTGCCCTCCCGGGCTGGCCTCAGGTTTGGGGGGAGCCCTGTCCAGCTTGTGATCAGCCAGGCACCTCGTGGCCCAGGCCAGCGGGGTTACCGCATTCCCCACCTCCCCTGGCGTTCCTCCTGCCTCGTTTGACCCCTGAAACATAAAGATCTTTGCCTCAACAGCTTTTGATCCAGGTACTGAAATTTGTATTTCCCCATCCCAGAACGATCTTTGAGCACCCAGTTTTCCAAGCAAATCTCTCCCCAGCCAGGGGACTGGGCACTGAGGCAGACACAAAAATTCGTGTGTGCCCCACTGTTCTCCTGGTTTAAATGGCAATGGTTGCAGCAAAGGGCTGCTCCCTTCCTCCTGCCACACCCACAGCAGGTTCCCGGCTCAGTTTTGCTCTGCAGGAATTCGACACTGAGGAAGTTCCTCCTGCATCAATTACAAATTTACCTTTTCCTTCCCCGGCATCACCAGGGGCTCAGCTGAGGAGGAGTCCCTCAGCCCCCATCCGGGGATTCCTCATCTCAGGAGCCTGCAGGTCTGGAGAGCCGGGTCTGGGGTTCCTGGCTGGTTTGCCCTGGCCTGGGCACCCTCCCTATTCCAACGTCCCCTGTCTTTACAAACTCAGCCACCAGTGATTACAACACTGCACCCCTTGTTTCCCAGTGAGGGGGTCCTCCCCCAATCTCCCCAAAGCTCCCATGGGCATCCTAGCGGGAATTCTCTCCAGAATCCCCCCTTTCCCTACATGAGCCACTTCCCATTTAAACTGAGCGGCATTCCAAACCCATTCCCACATAGGAACATCCCAAACTGTCACATTCCAGACCCATTCCCACATAGGAACATCCCAAACTGTCACATTCCAGACCCATTCCCACATAGGAACATCCCAAACTGTCACATTCCAGACCCATTCCCACATAGGAACATCCCAAACTGTCACATTCCAGACCCATTCCCACATAGGAACATCCCAAACTGTCACATTCCAGACCCATTCCCACATAGGAACATCCCACACTGTGACATTCCAGACCCATCCCCAGCAGGATCATCCCAAACTGTGACATTCCAGCCCCCAGAAGGGGCCCTGACCCTCAGGGACCTTTAAACCCCACCCTGGGGAGCTTTTCACCCTTCCAGGGAAGGAATCCTGGCTCCTCCCAGGGGTGCTGCCCCCAATTCCTGTGGCCCCGGGCGTCTCCCCAAAAATCCCTCGCGGTCCCGCGGTCCCTCGGACCCACTGAAACTCAGGAGCAGGTCCCAAAAGCTGTTACCAGAAATGGGTAAAAATAAAACTGCTCGGCACCGGGGGAGCAGAATTCCTGCCTCTTAGCGCTCCCCGGGTGTTGGGGAGTTTTATTTTTTTTATTTTGTGACCGGGTTTTGGTCACAGGGCCGGCATTTCCTTAGGGCTGCGTCTCCCCCGGCAAAGCCGCTGCGGGACCCCCGAGGACGCGAGGAACGGGGGGAAATGTCCCCCCGGCCCCGGCTGCCCTTCCTCGGCGTGCCCGAGGCCCCGCACAGCCCGGGATGAGCCTCTCCGCCCCTCGGGAGCGCAGCTCCGGGAATGGAATTCCTGCTTTTCTTGGCACTGAGGAGAGTTAATCCCACAACCTCGCGTCCTTGAGGACACCTCAGCACCCCAGCCCCCCGCCCGCTCCCAGCTCCGGTCTAATTTCGGGAATTTAATTGGGAAAATGTCTCCCGACCTCGTGATTTTTATCTGAAAGGGAAAGGAAAAAAAATTTTAAAAAAGGGAAAAAAAAAAAGAGAGAGAAAAGGAAAACTGGGGAATCTTCCTGGTCGTTTGAGTGCCGAGCACAAAGGGCCGGGCCCGGCACCTCCCGCTCCTGTCCCGTCCTCCCGGCCCCGACCGCGGCGGCTCCTCCACGTGCGCCGCCCGCACGTTGAACTGGGACATCCCAAAAAAGCCACCGGGCCGCGGCGATGTCACAGCCGGGGGTGGCAGGGAGGTGACAGGGTGACACCGCCCCGGAGCGCCGGGCTGGGAGCGCTGGGAACGGCCCCGGGCGGCACCAGGGGGGCATTAGGCAGGATTTGGGGAGTGTTCGGGGAAAATTCCTCCTGGAAAGAGCTGCCCAGCTCGTGGGGGTTTAAAAGCCGCGTGCATGTGGCACCTGGGGACACCGTCAGTGGTGGCCCTGGGGGACAGGGGAACCGGGGGCACCTGGGGGTTTTCCCATCCCCGCCATTCCCGGATTCCGTGGTGTCCCAGTTTCCCCAGCACGTCCCGCCCTCCCTCGCAGCTCTGTGGGCAGATGGAGTGTGAGTGGGGAGTCTGTCCCCATTCCCACGGGAACGTCACCATCTGTCCCCTGCTCGGTGACATCCGCCTGGGGGACATTCCCAGTGCTCCCAGTGCGGGGCAGCCTCCAGCCCGCTGGGAAGGGAGGGACATTCCCGTATGGGGGGGCTGTGGGGCTGGGCCACATGAACTGGGCCAAACTGGGAGCAGCTGTGGGGCTGGGCCACGTGAACTGGGCCAAACTGGGAGCAGCTGTGGGGCTGGGCCACGTGAACTGGGCCAAACTGGGAGCAGCTGTGGGGCTGGGCCACGTGAACTGGGCCAAACTGGGAGCAGCTGTGGGGCTGGGCCACGTGAACTGGGCCAAACTGGGAGCAGCTGTGGGGCTGGGCCACGTGAACTGGGCCAAACTGGGAGCAGCTGTGGGGCTGGGCCACGTGAACTGGGCCAAACTGGGAGCAGCTGTGGGGCTGGGCCACGTGAACTGGGCCAAACTGGGAGCAGCTGTGGGGCTGGGCCACGTGAACTGGGCCAAACTGGGAGCAGCTGTGGGGTTCTCCTGCATGGACTGGGACATACTGGGAGCGGCTGTGGGGTTCTCCTGCACGGACTGGGCCATACTGGGAGCGGCTGTGGGGCTGCAGGTGCCCCCCAGGTGTGTGGGTCCCCCGGGTCCCCCCCTCCACAGCCTCATTTGCATTTTTTACTCATTTCTACATTAACTCAGATTTTTGGCGTTTGTTTATTTGGGGGGCGGGGGACACTGGGGGACACGTGGTGGCTTCTGCTGTCACAAGAGCCCTGTCATGGTTCAACCGTGACAAAGAGCCCAGAGGAGTCTCCTTCCTCCCTCTCTCCCTTCCTTCCTCTCCCTCCCTCCCTGCCCTTCCTCCTGATCAAAGAGAATAAATAGAATAGAAATAAACAGAATTAAATGGAATTGGAAGAACAGAATGGAGTAGGAGAACGGGACTAAGCAGAAGAGAACAACTGGAACAACTTAAATTGAATAAAATAGAATATAAAAGAATAATAAATTACATACAAAAATATTAAAATAAATAGACTTAAAGAAACTTCTGGCTTTAAATATGAGCACGGGGCAGGGCACTGGCGGGACTGAAAAATGCCCTGAGGGACATTCCAGGATCCAAAGGTGCTTCAGTGTCTGAAGTGAGCACGGAGAAACATCCCAGAGGGATTTCCCAGGGTCCGAAGATACCTCAAGGTCACCGGGGACACGGAGAAGCATCCCCGGGGGATTTTCTCAGGGGCAGAGGTACCACAGAGGAACAACCCAGAGGGATTTCCCAAGGTCCAGAGGAACGCGGAGAAGTCCCTGGGTTTCAGCAGCCTCCAGGGGCTCGTGGCTGCGGGGGTGCCCCGGGGTGGCGGCGGCAGCGGCGAGGTCACATCCACCGGAGCACCGGGACCGCACCGGGACCACGCCGGTCCCGCGGCTACTGCTGGTCACCCGCCGGGAGGTGCCTGTCCTCCGGGGGTTCCCCGGCCCTGAGCAGCTCCCTGCGGAAAAAGGGATCCCTGTCCCCAAGCATGTCCCCATCCCTGCGGGAGTGCCTGTCCCTGAGCAGGTCCCTGTCCCTGAGCGAGTCCCCGTCCCCACAGGGGTCTCTATCCCTGTCCTTGTCCCTATCCTTGTCCCTATCCCTGAGCGAGTACCTGTCCCCACAGTGGTCCCTGTCCCTGTCCTTGTCCCTATCCCTGTCCCTATCCCTATCCCTGAGCGAGTACCCGTCCCTGCGCGGGTCCCTACAAGTGTCCCTATCCCTGTCCCTGTACCTATCCCTGNCATTCCAGGATCCAAAGGTGCTTCAGTGTCTGAAGTGAGCACGGAGAAACATCCCAGAGGGATTTCCCAGGGTCCGAAGATACCTCAAGGTCACCGGGGACACGGAGAAGCATCCCCGGGGGATTTTCTCAGGGGCAGAGGTACCACAGAGGAACAACCCAGAGGGATTTCCCAAGGTCCAGAGGAACGCGGAGAAGTCCCTGGGTTTCAGCAGCCTCCAGGGGCTCGTGGCTGCGGGGGTGCCCCGGGGTGGCGGCGGCAGCGGCGAGGTCACATCCACCGGAGCACCGGGACCGCACCGGGACCGCACCGGGACCACGCCGGTCCCGCGGCTACTGCTGGTCACCCGCCGGGAGGTGCCTGTCCTCCGGGGGTTCCCCGGCCCTGAGCAGCTCCCTGCGCCCGAGGGGGTCCCTGTCCCCATCCCTGCGGGAGTGCCTGTCCCTGAGCAGGTCCCTGTCCCTGAGCGAGTCCCCGTCCCCACAGGGGTCCCTATCCCTGTCCTTGTCCCTGTCCCTGAGCGAGTACCCGTCCCCACAGTGGTCCCTGTCCCTGTCCTTGTCCCTATCCCTGTCCCTATCCCTATCCCTATCCCTATCCCTATCCCTATCCCTATCCCTGAGCGAGTACCCGTCCCTGCGCGGGTCCCTACAAGTGTCCCTATCCCTGTCCCTGTCCCTGTACCTATCCCTGTCCCTGTGCGTGTCCCTGTCCGCGGGCGGGTCCCTGTCCCCACGAGGGTCCCCGTGCGTGTCCCTGTCGGCGGGCAGGTCCCTGTGCGTGTCCCTGTCCGTGGGCGGGTCCCTGTGCGTGTCCCTGTCCCTGTGCGTGTCCTTGTCCCGGTGCGTGTCCCTGTCGGCGGGCGGGTCGCTGTCCCCGGGCGGGTCGCAGTCCCCGCGGGGGCCGTGGCCGCGGGGCCGGCAGCGCCGGCGGGTCCTGCGGTGGGTGCTGAGGTTGGCGCGGGAGGCGAAGGCGCGGCCGCAGCGGCCGCAGGGGAAGGGGCGCTGGCCCGAGTGCGCCCGGCGGTGCAGCCAGAGGTGGCCGCGGTGCGGGAAGACGCGGCCGCACTCGGGGCAGGGGTGGGCGACCTTGGGGCCGCGGTGCCCCCGCAGGTGCAGCTGCAGGCTCTCCCTCCAGGCGAAGCTGCGCCCGCAGCGCCCGCACACGAAGGGCCGCTCCTCGCCCGGCCCCGCCGCGCCCGGGAAGCGCCGGTGGCCCGCGGGCG
>WAAE01005423.1:43148-54206 GCA_013400495.1 Nicator chloris | reverse complement strand
GCTTATCCCATTCTCTTTAATATATTTAGAAAAGTTTGTTGCCTGTTTGTCCAATATTGATCATCAAAGTAAAATAATATATTTCCTTGTCCTGTAAAGTGCATTTCCAATTAAAATTCAACAGTGCAATCCCATTCAAAATAGATCTAATATAATTTGAAGTACATTAATTTGACTTGGTTACCTTTTTTGTTAATTAAACTGATGAGGCAATTTATTTGCTCATTCCAGACCTGACATTAAATGACATTTCATGTGACATCCGCTATTTTTATGTTAATTGAGTAACTTTTGATTTGTATATACCAGGTTGATTTGTGTAGTACATAAGTGTCAGGGAAAAAAAAGTAATATCTGCAAATAATAAGTAATCTAAGTGATTTACAAGTAGAGTTGCTAGCATTTTGAGCACAGGTGGCTGTTTATTTTTAGATTTCCCAAGGACTGTAGATGAACTGTCACTCCAAACTGCTATTTTAATAGCATTTTGGAAATTAGAAATACAGAATGCAATGCTGGCTCTTTCTGTATTAATGGCACTTCTAAAAGTAGAGTTTCTTTCCACCAGTAGTTCTCACAGAACTAGGCTAGTAGAACTAGTCCTTGAGATTAAATGATCTCTGACAAGTTTTTGTCTTTGTGAGTATTTGATTTTTATGAAAGAATGACAGGCTTTAAGAGTTTACTCCTATGAAGCAATTTTAATCCACTCTTGCACAGAGCATGGGGAAATTCCTGTAGTTCATTGCATTTCAAACACTGCTAATCACTGCAAAAATAAAAATACCGTGATAGATGTAGCAGATATTTCCTTCAGTGTAAAATCTGGTATATCCATTATGCTTGGATAAGATTTTAATGGCATCATTATTGGCAAAATAATACTAATCAGTAGGTCTTTATTCCGTATTAGCAACTGAGGAAAAATTCCTCATTCTGGTTTAACTTTGCAAAAAACCAAAACAAAAACCAGAGATAAACTCTTCACTTTCCCAGCTTTGAGTTTGCTTTGTGTTTGTTTGTCAGCTGGGAAATATGATGTGATCTCTGTTATATAGTCTCTATTTCAACAGTAATGGAAAAGTTTTTCCATACCTGAGACACCCTGGAAATTGCCTTCTGTTAAATTCTTTCAAGATTTTTTGGTCATGGGTAAAATCTTCCTGTATCCAGATTTTCTTCCGTGCAAAATCATCTAAAACCGTGTAGTCATTAATAGGAACTTACTGAAATCTCAGCCCAAATTTCCCCTTTTCATAAGGGGTTTCATAAAATTCATGTAGAAACAAACTCCAGCAAAAAACACTAGAAAAAACTCAAAACTAATATAGTATTTAACATAACAGTTTCTAAAATTGTAAATTAAATTAAAAAACCTTACCTAGCATGAGAAAAAGGTACACATATTTCCAATAGTAATAGAGGCCTGATATCCCTGGGAAGCTGAAGTGAGTAAACTAGCACATATTTAATATTCTTTACTCTATATCAATGCCATAGTTCACTGCAGCTTTTGACTTTGATGTACACATATTATGAAGAGACGGCCTTAAAGTGATTTAAGCATATTGTCTTTTTACTCAATTCCTTAAATGACTACGCTGAGGAAACAGTCAATATAGTTGGTCTTTATTCAAATTAGGAATTAAACATTCAGAATTTAAAGACGTCTCTCTAAAGTGTACTGGATTCCAAGCTAGTTTCCTGACACTATTTGTGTATTACTAAACTCTAAAAATGGTATACTTCAGTATCAGTGAAATTCATTAATGTTTTGCAAAGAGACCACAAGGAACATGGTTCTGTGATTTCTCCCCAGCCAAAGTATGTTGTTTTAACAGGCAGCTGGAAACGAAATTTGCACACGCTTACTGTTCTTTTGTTTAATTCCTGACATTCTTCACCATGCATTCCCAGTGTGGCTGCCCACTTGTCACAATGGAAGATCTCATTGTAAAATTTGGACTATAGAGGAAAACAGTGATTGCAAACAGGTCAGTCTTTGATTCCATAAAAGCCTGCAGCATCTTTGTTTCAACCACTTCAAAGGAAAATCTAAAACTAAATTAGGCCAAGGAACAGACAGAAGCTACATAAAAACCCAAGACAGGGAGTAAGTGAATTGAGAAAAAAAGATTGGCTTAGAGTATCTAGCTCCTTGATTTGGGTCTGTGTAAGGAATCAGGCTGCTGAGGAGTTTGAATGCAAGGGACAAAAATTAAAAAAGACAGCACTTACCCAATTCTTGTTATATGAAATTTCTGAACCTGCTGAACAACAATTCAGCACTCCAAATTTTAATAAGCGTTTGGCATAAAAAAGACAACAGGACTGAAGTGATTTGCAGAAGGATATACTTACATGAGCAATTTTTTCCCTTATTTTGGGGAATGCTACAGTCAGCAAAGGCATGCAAGGCATTCCAACACTGGAGGAGAGCTGAGCTGTCTTGGGTTGTAGGTATGGTGTTGCCAGTGTGGGAAACAAAACAAGGCACAAAGATGGCATAGAAAAGAAGCTGCTGACCAAACCAAGTTTTTTCTTTATTCTGTCATATTGTGGGGTATCACTAGCTAGTTAAGAAACTAATTTCACTGCAGCTACTTCTTTTGCTTGTCAATACTTCATCACTGTCAATTTTAAGCCTGTCCAGGTAACAGTTTTTCTTCTGATGAAAAACAATATTAGAAAAGGCTGGCATAAATATCAGTACATCAACCAATTAATGAAAAATTTAAGAGCAATTCTTTCCCAGAGAAAAAGTAGGGTCATGCAACCATAGCACTTATATTTTCTTCTGATGAAGCTGTTTGATGTATTTTCAAACATGTTTTAAACAACCTGACTTTGGAAGTTGTTTGGGTTTTTTGTGTGTTGTTTTTGTTGTGTTTTTTGGGTTTTTTTCTGACACTTAGGAGCTGGTTTTGACAAACAGAAAAAGAAAAAAATACAGTAATGGAAGTAAAGGGATAAGTATGCAGCTTGAGGCTGGTTTGCCTTTTCAGTCACTGAAAGGTTATGTGATCTTACCTTCTCATGGTTATCTTCCCTCCCTTCCAATTCTGCGTGATCAGATCTCTTTCTCTCTTCAGCTGTTATCTACTCCAGTATGTCTGTTCCATTACTCTAATCTCAAAATTTACATGACTTTCATATTTGTCCATGAGTGGAGTGGACTCTATTTATTCTTGGACATTTCTTCCTATTGCTCTTGTGGAGTGAAACATGCAGCATAAATGCAAACAGAAAAAGGTTTTTTCTTGTCTCCATTTTCCATTAATTTCCACATTTGGCTCATAGATCCTTTCATTCTGCCCCTTTTGCCCATTTTCTCCTCCACACAAAGAGTTAATTGATCCTATTTCTAGTCCTAAATTCACCACAATCGTCTGCTTCTACTGTTCTTGTTCTTCCCCTAAATGTTTTGAAATAAAATCCTGAAACCAGACTAATTTGCTCCATGAAATTTGCTATGTCAGTGTACTTTTCAAGCTGTAATGCACTGCCTTCTGATTTGAAACTGATCTCCAACATTTCAGTATCTTTTACTGTCACTTGTGTTTTTTTATTCAAAAATAAGTTCTTCTAGCAAAAAAAAATACAGAAAACGCATGAGGAGTTATTTGATTCCCAGTTTCTCTCCTTTTCCCATTCTCTTCTAACTCATTTCATTCGGTTGCAGAAACACTCCACTATCTCTCCATATTTCTCTCATCAGCTTTCTAAGCTGACTCATTCCTGGTTTATGTTTCTTACTCTTTTCTTTCTCTCTCTTTATACGGAACATAGGGCCTTACTTAAAATCCTTCTGAGAACTTCTGCCTTCTAAGAGTGTTTAACACATTACAGATGAAGTGCTTACTGATCAGCCCAAACTTATTATTTATTTATTTTCTTTACTTATTCATAGATTTTATATTATTTTTAAATCTTGTCTAGGAGCTACAAGAAAAAAAATCAGAAAGCAAGGTGCAAGTACTGAGAGCTTCAGGATACATTTCCATCCTTAATAAGTTTAAGCATCCATGGGACACTGTTGTGCCTGCTCATGTTGGCAAGTCCCTTGGCACTGCTTATGTGACACGTATCAGCTCCAAGTGCCCCAGCTGAAAACATTTAGATTCAACATCATATTTTAAGTAGCCTTAAAACTAAGCATGAACATAAGCAAAACCATAAGCAACTATACATTTTAACTGCACAAGAAACCTTGAAAACCAATAGGATTTATAGAGCTTAAACCACAAAATAGTTTGGAAATTTCTTATCAGAAAAGAAAGGAGATGAACAGCTGCAATTTCCAAGATTAAAATTTCATTTAACACCCAGCTGATGTAATAGTCTGCCTCTTAAAATACAATAAGAGCATGTCTCTATCAATAACATTATCCAACACTAATCATACAGTGATCAGGGATTTTCTGAACACACACATGTAGCTTGGAGAGCAGAGTTTTAACTTACCATACTCCTTGTTATTGCACTTTCAATCTTTTCCTAAATAGACTGCCAAACACTAATGAAAATATCTCATTATTTAGCACCAGGTACAACAGACCACTAGACATCGGACTGAGGAATCCAAATTTAGTACTTTTGTTCATCAAAACATAAATTAAGGTTGCATTCCCACCAAGACCTCCAAAATAGAAGACTAGCAAAACTGTTCTAATTGATTGAGAATTTAACTTTCCAAAAATTGTTGAATGACCTCTACTTCCCTCAGATTTTCAAAGAACTATATTTTCCATTACTTAATCATATATGTCAACAACCTTTTTTTTCCATTTCCCCTAGTCACAATCACAAAATTGTCTTATTTCTGGTTGTAGCTTGCTGTATCTGGGGTTAGAAGGAACACTTCCACCATACTTAAAAAGTATGGCGGAAGATTGAAAAAGAAAGTAAGATTGAAGTGGTGAGCAAATGTGTAACTACTTTCTGGATTGGCTTCAGTATCACATCTATAAAATCTATCAACCATCTGGCATTGAGTGCTGTGCCAAACCACTAAGCTCAACATTCTCCTTGCAAGCTTGGCATTATCCTTCTAGTGATTCAGTCTTAAAACAAGAGGTGGAAATCTTTGTACAGAAAGATTTGTGTACAGCAGAGCATCTAAATTACTCAAGCTGATGAAAAGTGGAAGATTAACCTTTTATTGATGTATGTGTAAAATAAGACTCTTCCCTGATCACTTTAATTATTTATATGTACAAAGCGAGTGAATCCATTACAATTCTCTGACCTATTCAAGATTTCTCTTAAAGACAAGATACGCAGTAGTCAGACAAGGACATGAAAAAATTAATACAACTTTGAATATGGCTCTGTTTTCACTGTGTAGTTGGACCACATAGTGCCTAAAAGCCCTTTACAGTCTTTTGTTTTTTCCTTCTTGTGATTCTTACTCTATAGTACACTACTTAGGTTTTGTACAAGCAAAAAATGAACAAAAAAGTCAAGCAAAAGAAATTTTTATCAAGAGGGATAAGATTGTTCAAAGGTGTAGGGAAAGAGAATATCTTACAGTATAACTGTTTACTTCATGACTCAAATTCCACCTTTGTACTTTTGCCATCATAATCGAGTAAACGCCTAAGGATAACATGCAAGGAATTATTATTATAACTACCTGTTAAACACCAAATATCTGCATCATTTTTGAGAAGAATATGCATGCAAATAATCAGTTCATGTGACATTAATGATTTACAGGAAGTGGATTCAGAATTCATATCTGTAAAGCAAACTATTGATAAGACATCTCTGTAGGGATCCTTGGCTTTCAAGTTTGCTCTTGTACACATAAAAAAAGTCCATCTTCATACTACACTCTGAACTTTGTGAGGATAATTTCAGTAGAATTCATCAGGATATAAAATCTGATTTTAAAATATATGGATGCAACTTTATAATTCATATAATTATTTCATAGAATCAGAACTCTCTTAAGTTCACCAAGAAATAGTAGCTATAAGTAACTGTTATTGTCCTGTACAAGAGCAACGTGTCCTGACCTGAACCTTGAACCTCTGTAGAAGACCTGATGCTATTATTTGACTTATTAGAAATCTTAACTGAAAATAACACTCAGTTCCTGCTATTTCTCAGTTCTTAAGTTATTAAAATAATGTATAACTCCATGGATCTCATTCAGATTTAGAGACCAATAGCAGCATGACTTTTGCAAACATAATTAGCATATCTGCACTTGATTCCTTCTTTTATTTTTTGGTGTTGGACAACCTACTTCCAGATTTTCTCCTCTAGCTGCATATTTTGTTGAAAGACAAGAAAGGCAAAATAAGATTTAATGAGAATTAATATACTGTAATATTTCTAGAGCTCCAAATCCCTGAACAGATTTTTACTTAAGTACTAGTGCTGAATTCTGACATTTCTTCATATTTTAAGCATTCAAAGAATTCTGATGAAATGACAACCATAGTGAACATAATTTAAATTCATTGGCAAGCTATTATATTTAAGGTTACAAAAATAGCCACAGGTGTCTTTGCGTTATGGGGAAAAGCCTTTCAATAATATATTGAATTTTGGCACTCAAGGCCATATTCTGGCACACTCATAAGAGGCTCTATTTGTACAAAGTTATTAATCATCTATTTCTATATGCTTTGCAAAAGTGATAATATACGACAGCTAAGTAGCACAAGAGACAAATAGCATGTTGTTCCCTATGCACTGCTTATATTTTTAAGCACATTCATTGTTTGTGAGAGGCATCAGACTGACAACCTTGCAGGATATTTTTTTTCTGTTATAAAGTGCAAGTGTGACTGTGGCAATATGCTTGCTTTGCCCCAACAGTACGCTTCTGAGGTGCTTGCTTTAGTGATCACAGTCATCTGTCATTTATATCAGTTTAAAGGAAATTAATCTGTGACTGTGCCATGCTGGATATAATCTTAATTTGGCAAAGATGGTCTAGAAACAAATTTCAGAATTTTGCCCATTCAGGATTGAGATCTCTTGTCAACTGTAAAGTCTTCATAAAGCCATCAATGAAAGCAATAATTTGCAGTCTCTGTCCTTATTTTGTTCTGGAGACCTAATCTTTGACATTGGTTTTGCTGTTCACCTATTCACTTCTACCTTGAAGAGAAGGCTGCCAGTACAGATTATCCAAACCAAACAGAAAAGATTTTAGAGTTTAGATAAATAATAGTGTGTGATATATGAAGATAAATTTCGTCACTCTAACTGTAACCTCCCTGTCTTCAAAGTGGACTCTTAGTTCCTACCCAAGTGCTGCAGATAAGGCTTGCTTCAAGTGGGGTGAATCCCGGTGAGATAGCCATACAGCAGCAATGTAGGGATATTCCAGGCTTTATCTATGTCTCATGAGGTATTATTGGCCCTCACTTTATTATAACATGGCTCCACCAGAGTTAAACTTCCAAGTAGCACATTACTTTTTGAAAGCACACAAAAGCCTTGCACAAGACAAGAAAGATTTATAGTTTTTCTTTCAATCTGCTTTCTCCACAAAAAAGACAGAGAGATTTCATTCTTCTGCCTTCTCCTTGTCTTTTCTTCCAAAGTAAATTAGTCACAGACTAAACAGTAACATGTAAGAAACAACACTGTTCCTGCAGAAATGGTGGGCCTTTTCTTCTGAGAGGAGCAGATCAGATCAACAAGCAGATGCCGCCAATGCACATATGCAGACACAGAAGTCAATACAGCCTTCCCTTTTATAAACATAGACTATTTCTACACAGAATCCTGTTAACTTTCTCTCAGAAGGTTGCCAGCAACCCATTCACAACACAGATGAGAAGTTCCATAAGGAATACAGGAGGAATTCTCTACGTCTGATTATTCATGATGTTTCCTGCATCGCGCATTTTCAGGAAAGAGTAAAAACTGAGACAAGATGAAATCCTCCTCAACAAATTTGTTACCACAGGACCACAGAAAGACCCAGCCTCTGAGCAGGCTGAATCACACTCATCTGCAGTTTGAACATTCTCAGTTTTCATTTGGAGATGTGTCTTGGCAGGACAACTTCACTTCTGATGGATTTCACAACGTTTTAGGTGAACAGCCCCTGCTGTCAGGGTTCACATAGATATCTCTCAGTTAGCTGAACTAACTCTTTACTCCTCTCTGGATAAACTATTAATAACCCAAATAATACCAGGAAAAATGGAAGAAAATATAGATACATGCCTTTTCTACATATGTCTTCAAGCTTTCTGAAGTACTAAATCAATTTACAGCAGTGTGTAAATTTTCTGCACAATAATCAACAATGCTTAAAAAAATCACCACTTTTTAGTGCTTAAGTAACTCAAAAAAACACTTCAAAATCTACAAGAATGCTTGTAAAAAGCTGAACTTGGTGATTACAGCCAGCCCAAGGAACAAACAAAACATATTTTGCTAGTGCAAAAAAAAAATTAATTAAGGAATAACATAGCTAGGAGCAACTGAAAATTAGGTCTTGTATAGTACACTGTCATGTATAATGACAGACATAGGTACTCCCTGCACTGGGCATTTTAGATAGATGTGTGGCAAGCTGATAAATAAGTACACCAGGAACTCCATGCTATTAAAGACATAGATAAATCATTTACCAGGGTTCCATATATATACAAATGAGGCTTACTTTGCAATGTCCAACTGTGGAAGGCATATGTGTTTTGTAGCATAATACTCAAGTATAAATTACACATCAGTTAATTCTTATGGCCTCTAAAATTCCAGTTCACACCTTGGTGTGAAAGCTTAGGGTTAAGCAGCAGCCACCATGGGCTACTTTTCTTCTTCAGTTTTGATGCTCCATCATGGTTTTGAACGTCTCAAACACTGCATCGTGTAGTATCTGTTTCAGCCTGCTTAGTTAATACCATTAGTTAACCACCGTGTTGCAGTTAACCCCTGAGGTATGAAGGAGGTTATTCATCTTCCTTCTGTGAAAATATTACAGCAACTCATATTAGAATATATCTCTTAATCTAAAGCATCAAGACTTGTGCATGCAACTTCTCAGGTTCAAATTGTTGTGAGCTAGATTTACATCATGACATTTTTAGTAAATATGCAGTCTTGTTCTACCTTTCCCTTACAGGTTAGAGGAAAAGACATTCTCATGACCTTGAGATCCAGTAGAGCCCTCTAAATGCAGCAATGGATAAACTTCTGTACTATAGTATGAATTGCCATGTTTCAGCTTAGGAAACATACTTCAGGAATGAAAACTTCACCATATAAAAATTTCTCACTGAATATCACTTTCAGTCTAGAAGATTGAGCAATTTTTTTCTGTGAACTTCAGCCTAAATCCCATGGGTGACACTTTGTACATACTTCCTTAGAATTTATTTTTTCACATAGGCTTATAAGGTGTCTTGGTTTGAAAGACAGGTATCTGCTAGGGACAGGCAGGGCCTCCCTTGAATGGAGAATTGTAAACCCTTTCCCTCCGATTATAATTTTGAAAATTAAGGGGGCTCTCAGGCAAAGATATGGGGTAGAAATAGCAGTTCTTTACTAGTATGTATAACAAAGCAAAACAAACAACAACAACTGCAGCATTAACAACAAAACAGAACCAGGGCCCTTGAAGGGTTTGCTTCACAAAGCCCAGGGCAGTCTGATCTCAGTGCTCCTGTGGGATTCTGAGAGCACCAAACCTGGAATAGAGGAAAATCCTGGGCTGGTGGATGAGATAAATCAGAAGCTCAGCAGTGGTGGCTGGAGCAGCAGAAATGTCCCCAGCAGGCAGGTGTGGGATGTCCCGGCAGGGCAGGAGTATGCGGGGCCACCGTAGCAAAAAGAGCAGCACTGAAGAAGCGGCGGGACAGGGCCGGCCTGGCTCCAGCAGGGCAGGAGGAGGGGAGCTCAGAATTCCTGGGCACACAAGCAGATGATGGTAGGCTTCCCAGGACTGGAATTGGTGGTGACAGTGAAATCCTCTCACAGCAAATAAACAGCCTGGCTGTCTTCCTTCAGATGCCAAGAGAAAGACAACCCCTACCTCCCCCAGCCCCTTCATTTTCCTGCCCCCAAAACTCGAGTTAACTTTTCCCTCCCAGGGAAACTCCCAGAGACAAAAAAGTGTAGCCCAGTGCTCACTCCTCTCCTGACTTTTGGCCACCTCGTTTGTTCTGGTCAAGCACCCACAAGTACCAGCTGTTAATCTCCTAGCAACTTATGGGAAAAAATTTATAAGTAAAAAAGAAACCAATGTAACCCCCAACATAAGGTCACCACATAACTTCCAATATACAAGTTCACATAAGAGGTTTCAGTATCTTTTTTTAAGGTTAAAGTTAGGATGACAAAATTCTACTGTGAAATAGAGCAAGTTCATTCAAGTTAAACATTCAAATAAAAGCAAGTTCTGCAACAAAACAGAAGGAAAGGTAGAAAAATCTGTTTGATATAAGAATTGAGGGCAGTCCTGGTCTCTGCGCACTACTCTACTCACCGCTGAATATTATTCTGATGTATGTAGAAGACTGATTATTTTATTGAAGTAATTAATCAAGTAATGACTACACTTGTGTGTTCAATTATAGTCTTTATGGTTGATTAATCTTTATAATACATGTCATTACTGGCTCTATTTTTTTCCACCCAGGGCAAAGAAGGCCAATGTAAAAAATGAGAAGATAGCTATAACAAACTTGTACATTTAGAAGGTAAGGTAACAATGTTAAAGACACATTTTTCAGTGTCAGAAATATTGGTTTGCTTATTGAAGCTGAAAAATAAAATGCACACTTGCTAAACATAAAATTCCTTTGCAGTAACACCAACTTGCTTTTTAGATGTTAGAAAAAGGGGGGTTTAGCAGTCATAGTGTACCTAAGCTTTCCAGAAACAGTAGGGAAAGGAAAGAAGAAAGAAAAAACAAAAGAACAAGAGAAATAACAAAATAACAAAAGAACAAGAGAATGAAAGAGAGAACAAAATAGAGATAAAATGAAACAGAGAACGAAAGAGAGAGAAAGAGAGAAAGAGAGAGAGAAAAGAAAGAAAGAGAGAAAGAGAGAAAGAGAGAAAGAGAGAAAGAGAGAAAGA
>WAAE01005423.1:0-43020 GCA_013400495.1 Nicator chloris | reverse complement strand
AGAAAGAAAGAAAGAAAGAAAGAAAGAAAGAAAGAGAGAAAGAAAGAAAGAAAGAAAAGAAAGCCAAGACAAAAAAAGAAAGCCAAGACAAAAAAAGGAGTTTAAGCTCAAGAAACCATGATACAAAAGTCACTGTCTTCTCCTACCTGCCACTGAACAGATAAGAAAATAGCTGAGATAAATTTTGCACTACTTTGCTACCCTTTTCTTTCATTTATACCTCTCCCTGTTGATGTGAAGCACATCAGTGTGTTACCTTAAGTTCTAGCCTGTCATGTTTCTAACTGGAGTTGAATTTATACGTACAGGTAACTTGACTAATGGCCATGGGAATATGGGCTGAAATCTGTATAAGCACAACTCATCCAGCTTCATCACCCATCCATACTGCAGTCACAAATTTCACTGCTTTTCAGTGTTTGCCCTTCAGTGCCCTTAGCTCTCCAGGTCAGTGAAAGGCATCTATAAATTTTTGCTCTGACATCTGTTCTAAGAGGTGGCAGGTAACTGAGGCAATTCAGACTGTCCAGCAACAATTTGGCAACAAGTAATTAGACTCCAAGGAAAAATGATTGCTGCTTTTTTTAAACCCCTATCCACCATATAACTTAAATACTATTATCAAGTGCCCTCTCTTCTCTTTACCAATTTTGTAAGAAGAGTAAAAAAAGGAAAAAAATCAGTCACACAGTAGCATGTATTATCAGACAGTCTTCCCACACAAACATTTCAGGAAGCTGTGTTATTTTTGTGTTTAAGATGGGCTAGCAATTGCTATATGTGCATTTTCTGAATAGAAAAAAAAAATTAGGCATTTCTCAATGGATGAAGAGTAAATAATTAAATAACTAATCAAGATTTCTTCAGTTAGAATCATGCACTCACTTTTTAATCGAGAAGCATTTTTATTGAAGAATGAAATTTGGGTTGACTGAACACTGTGAATTATGCTGGAGCTTTGGAGACCTTCAGAGCCTTCAGGGCGTCCAGCCACTTCCACATATCTCTGGGAATATCTGTAGCCTTACCAAAGACAAAGACTTAATTTCCTCCCACCCAACCTTCCACAATAACATTCTGTGAGGCACAGTTTGTTCTATCTAGGTGAGTGCATACACTTGTATCTTCATTTCGTTTCTGCTCTATAACGTGTGGAGATGATCATCTCCCATATTGATATAGTCTTATGCTGTAGTTACATTTAATGTGTAGTGGTACCCAAGAGAATTAGGCCCAGAGGTGACACTTCCTCAGGAAAGCTCTGATAAATGTCTTAGTGAAGTTGTAATCTGTCTGTGCCTTTATTTGTACATGTACATTGTGTAGCCTGGTCCATGTTGTGGTAATGAACACTCATGAGTGAATGAAATATTTTCTTCTACTAGCGAAGTTGAGTAAGATGTTATCCCTCCTTCTCATCACAAATAAATTCTCTGTAAATGCACATGAGTTGTGTGATACCTGTGAGGTCTTTAATGTTTCACTCTAAAACAGGGGCATATCAAGTGTATTGTACAACATACAACAGGTCCCAAAATGTCCTGGGATAATCAAGGCACCAAAGGCAGGTTGAATTATCACAGTGGAGGTACCCCATCTTTTCCTGGATTGCCTCTCTGCCACACTCCATAGTTTAATTTCCATCAAGGGGAAGAGATTGTCACCAGTCCATGTGCTCACAACAAAATTTGGCTAGCATTAGCTAGCATAATCCATTTGGGCATTATAAAGAGTCAATGGAGTATGTAGGGTATTTGTAAGAGACTTGTAGGATCTTTTAAGAGACCCAAAGAGCTTCAGACTTCAGGCTAAAGACCTGCAGCCTAGTCCCAAGTCAAAGACTATTATGGCTCCAGATGAATGCGTATTCCATAGCTCCTTGCAAAACACAATATAATTCCTCTCCTAGAGAGCCGTAATTTAGCATCTGCCAGCTTAAGAGTCGAGGGGATTCTATGTTCCCCAAACTTGCATCTTCTGTGCAAACACGCTGCTGTTCAGTCTGCCAAGTCAGTATAGTGCTTGACAATGAACATTTCAAGGGACAATTATTTTCACCTCAGGAAGCTGTTAGCCAAACAGAAGGTTTACAAGCTAAAAAGACATCATAAAAAATGAGCAGGTATTCACCAAAGCAGAATTATTGGCCTCAAAATTGAAGCATGCTGCTGTCATAACCTGTAAACACTAATGGCTGAATCTACCCTGAGATTTACAATATATTGTACTTACTATTGGAAAAGAAAGATAACTTCAAAGTATTAGGTTAGAAAAGTTACTTCTTCAAAGTGACACACTGGTGTTGATAAGTGTTCTCCACCTATGACAAAAATTGTGTTTATTCAGCTTACCAGTCAAAATTAATATTGTTCTCAGACCTACAGGATCAGTGAAGCTTATGGAGAGGGAAACAAACAAACAAAAAATAAACCCCGGTATTCTTCTGCTTCATAAATTATAAACAACAACAGCCTGATAATAAAAAACAGCATGATCAGGGTCGTCTTCATGTTGGCAATTTCAGAATGACAATATATAGAGCCAAGAAGAGAATAGAGTTTGATTTTCATGAAGTAGTCTGACCCTCCAGGGCTAAGAATAGCAGAAAACAAATGAAAAATAATTTGTAGTTTTGCTGGTAAACTAAGCATGACAAGAAATAGTATAGGATGAATGCAACCTCAAAATGTTACATCTGTCTATACACCTATCTTAATGCATCATTTTCTTCTATAAAGAAGAAAGTCCTTGCCAGCCTCTGTCTGACAGACAAGGTATTGAATTGTTACAATTTTGAAGACTGCTTCTTTCATACTCAGAATTTCCTCTGCAATGTAATACTTTGTTTTAATTATAGGTTAAGCCATTGTACAGAAAAATCTCACTATTTGCCAGTAGTTAATTTGTTGAGGTTTCCTTTCAGATATAACAATGCAACATTCTTTTACACAATTGGGATTCATTTGTTAAAGGTGTCCAGAAAAATCACAGATACTAGTATACTGTGAAAATGAAGGTGCTACTGAATGTGCCCTAAAATATGAGCTCCATTACTTCTGCAGTGTGCAGATTAAGGTTCTATCTATATTGCTTCTTAGGATTAACTGTGAGGTCATCCTCAAACAGCCTTCTTTGCTTTTGCCCCTATCTGTAGTGAACTTCAGAGCCTATACCAATATCTTTCATATGATACTCTCTTATTTCCTCAGCAGGATGAGACTGCAGTGTGCAGATTCCTTTTTTTTGCACACTTGCAAAATACAGCCCTTTCCCCCAAAGCCTGTTTTTTTTCTCCATGTTTGCTTATACCTATGGCTAACAGAGAGGAAAGGGGATACAGAAGAACAGAAAACAAATTGACAGTCTGGAGTAATGGTGGCAGAGATTTTATGGTGAAGACTACATGACACTGGTACTTTTCAAACAATAGGGCTGTGTAAGGGATCGGGCTTGATCTCATGCCCACGATTTAACTTCTAGGCTTCAAGGAGATAGTTTGAATCAGTGTATTTACATCTGGGAGATGAACATATAGGTTTAAAATGTAAAGATGATGATGATGATGGCTTTGTTCCAGAGGATATATTCTTAGCTCTCTCTTAATTCAAATACAAAACTCACTTTGACTTCATTTGCATGAATAAGAGCGTGAGAGACATTTACAATAGGAGCAGTAATTTGCATCTAAGCATATGGATGCTCATATTCATAACTTGTGTGACTCTTACGCTTGATGGTTTCTTAAATAAACAGTACTAGCATTCTAGCTACGGTATGAATTTTTTAATTTTATATTCCTTAATACGTTTAGGTATTCTGTCTATAGAGAAAACCCTGAAAATCTTTCAATATCTAAGTATTCCAGCACACACTAAATATTTTAGGAAATAAGAAGAAGCTTTTCAAAATATACTTTGTGGTTCACTATCCCTCAGCCTTCACAATGTTTCTAAAACAAAGTCCAGTAAAGTGATATGTTACTGATACACACAGTCAAGGAATGCACAAGTGAATACTTCTGCCATGAGTTCAGGTTGAGATATTGTTGACTTTGCAGACGTTTGGGCTGCAGATTAAGCAAAGATTAAAAAAATCATGTGGTGCCCAAAGATTTTGCAAGTTCTTTTATCTCCTCAATACCTCCTGAACAAATACAGGATGAGTCTCCATGGCTGACCACTGTTGTTCCCTCCTAGAATCTTTGCCAGCTTCCTTACTCCATCTCTGCCTTATGATGTAAAACTTCACCACCTCCCTTTATATCTCTCTCATAGTGTCCATGATGTCGTGATACTAAGTTGGGGTAATGAAGCTAAAATTATCATATTTTGAGTATTCATGTTATTTATTTACCGAAGTGTGTTCACACAAGCATGAAAATATTTTTTTCTTCCCACTGGTTCAAATAATCTCTTCATTTCGTATTATCAAATTTCTATTTCTTGCAAGTTTTGAACATAACAAAGAAGGTGCAAAAAACAACAACAAAAACCCAACCCAAGATATTAATAACTTCTGAAACGTTCCTAAAAATTTACTCCAACTAGAATGAGCAGCTATAGCATATTTCAGTACACTTATAAAGACTTCTTGCTCCTTTAAACACTTGTCAGATCTCACTGTCATCACTTCTTCTTTAT
This sequence comes from Nicator chloris, assembly GCA_013400495.1. NCBI lineage: Eukaryota > Metazoa > Chordata > Aves > Passeriformes > Pycnonotidae > Nicator > Nicator chloris. The sequence continues at coordinate 38,380 of WAAE01005423.1, read as the reverse complement.
ATTACTTCATATTTATCATCTGAAATACCATGAACAATGCAAACAACAAGGTCATCTCACTGAAAATGCTGAGTTATTTAAAGTCTACCACAGTAATCCTCTTCTTCCAGCAAGAAGATTTTGTCATTATTAGTGTCAACCATACGTCCCTTGAATATAAGACTTCATCAATGTCAATTAAACTCTATGACCTTCAGTAAAAGAATCAAAGTTAATTCAAATGCTAACAAATATAATTCCTTTCCTAATTTAAGCACTACTTTTGTCTATTTTTTTAATATGATAAAAGTAATGGTCAATATAATCAGAAAATTTTCTAATGGATTAAAGTATTAGTCTTAAAATAAGACTTAAACTGTACATTATTTGTTGTAATTTTCCAGATTAACCAAGATTAACCACAAGTATCTGTCTAATTAACCTTTAAATGATTATTTGAATGCGTTATAGTAAAACGTTTGACAAAAGTATAATTCTTTATTGCAATAATTAAATGTATTTTCAGAATTAAAAATAATTCATGCTTTTATGAGCAGTCCTATTTAAGTCATACCAAATTTCAGGCTCTTTGGACAAGAGTTGGATATAATTTCATACATAAACCAGATTTATGAACACTGTCTTGGTTTTGGTATTTTCTTCATGGTAGCTAATATGGGGCTGTGTATTGGATTTGTGCTGTGGAAACTGTTTATCACGCAAAGTTGGTTTAGTTCCTGCTGAGCAGGGCTTGCACGGCATCACGGCCTTTTCTGCTCCTCATCCCGCCAGCACTGGGAGTGCACAACAAGTTGGGAGGGGACACAGCCAGGACAGCTGATCACTAATGACCAAAGGGATATCCTACCCCAGATGGCTTCATGCTCAGTACAGAAAGCAGGCAGAGAAGAAGGAAGGGGAGGATATTCAGAGTGATATTTTCTAGGCAAGAATTTGGTCTTGAATGATAGATTTCAGATGAGGATGTTTGTCAGTCTAAATTTGGAAGCCAATTCCTAGAACCATGCACCCTCCCAGACAATAGTTGTTGTTTCCTATCTAATTTGAATGCATCTGCATTAATTTTGTTTGTTTTTTCTTAACTGTCTTATATTTTTTCCTGTCCCTTTAAACTTGTTTAGAAATCTTTATTTCATATAAAATTCTTCCACTTGGTTTGAAATTTACAACCTAGATTTAGCTATTCTCCAAGGAATGGGAAAGGGATGATATTTTTGAAATGCCGAAGCTATGATGAAAGACATGATCTGAGGAAGAAGTTGGATTCAGCTATACCAATTTCCTAAAAGTTATTTCCAGAAAAAAAAAAGGAGAAGGGAAAAGAACTGAAGATATATAGATAGATAGGTAGAAATAGAAAGATAGATAGATAGATAGATAGATAGATAGATAGATAGATAGATAGATAGATAGATAGATATAGATAGATAGAAATATATGTGTATATATATTTTTAAGTTCTCATTATTTGTCCTCAAGATAAGATGTGAATGCTATGTTAAACTTGAAAAAAATTGTTCACTGCTATATTTTCCTTGTGCTCGTTCCTCATATACTGACATTTTACCTTACCATCTCTCTGTTTCTGTTTCTAAATAAAACTTTACGTAACAGTTAAAAACACAGCATAGATAACAGCTGCAACTGCGATCTACACTGTAATGACAAGGCAGGAGAAGCTACCACATGTAAGTGTACAGATTCATTTTGTGAAAAAATGTAGCGCAAATCTAATGACCAAAAGCAGGACAAAACCTGTGCTACCCTTATTTCAAGAAAGGGTAAAAGTATCCATTGTTAGACAGAGGCACTGAGTGACTGAAGCAAGAAAGCTGTTGAAATGCGCTCTGCTTATCAGCAAAGGATCTGACAACAGCACAGGTCACTACTGTGCCTGCTTACAAACAATGCCCTGTCATTAATTGAATGCAAGACTTCTGATCATTTAATTCAAACAATTAATGTGCACATGTACAAACTATGAAGCTCATGTATACGAAAGATTTGCTTTGGGATTAAACATTTTCCAGGCCTGTAGGAAAGAATGCTGTGCTCTGTACAGCTATAATAGGTTCCTGAAAGCTTGGCCAACCATGGGAAAGTGGTTGTTAAATTTGCTAAAATAGGGATTTATTGACTAATAATGCAGATGTCTACCTCTTATCTGGCCACCTCAGGCTTCCTTTATGCTCACTTGAAAGAGAGTAGTATTCCTATAGAGTAATTCATTTTAGTATAGATGTCTAAAATAAAGCCCATGGCTCATTCCCCAAAAATGCGTATTTTGTTCTTTGCTCACAAAGGCACCCAAAGGTATCTAAGAGACAAATCTCTACGTGTTTCTATCATTCCAAATGTCTAAACTAGGTGAGATGAATCTCACCTTGTCTGTCTGGCTAGGTGAAAACTGTCATGGCTCTGGTATTAACACCTACAAAGAAGGAATAAATAATTTATGACTAGGTTAATGAAAGGATACATTTAGAGAGAAGAGAGCTGAGTTTAGATCATGTCTCAAAAGCTATGATAAAATTGTAGAATATGCTGGGTTTAGGATCTATTCCCATGATACAGCCTGAAAAATTAAAGGTTGGATAAGAGCAATGATCCTTGGCTAGGAATACTGTGAAGTACTTGAAAACTTATTACCATAATAATATAGAGATATGATATATGATATGATATATGACTTGATAGCAGAATCATTAGAACAGAAAAATTCAGAAATAACACATATGCTAGACAGACATAAACATGGAGTTTCCTTTCTTTTCTATTTTTTCCCTCCCTATTCATCCCGTCCTTACATTTTTTCTGGATTTTGTATTTATGTATTTCTCTTTGCTTTCAGCTTAATTTAATTCACAGCAAGAAGTGCTTGGGATAAGCAGCTGAATCCTAAGGTCATCCATTCCTCTGAACTGTTAGCCACTGCTGTTTGAAATGGCAATCCCCAATTATTTGATTCCAGGGCTGCCTGAAGTGTTATGCGTCTTTAACAGTTTCCATAGACTAACTTGAGTGATGGTCTGCTCTCCTGTACACCCTCTTGGACAACTAAGATCCAGTGAATTGATATTTCTGGCAAAATTACTCTGAATTGAAAAGCATGTTAATTCTTATCGCCAATTCTAAGGATGCCGTGTTAAGGGGTTAGAATGGACCTTAAGAATCAAGGAGTACCAAACCCCCTGCCATGGGACGGATACCTTCCACTAGTGCAGGTTGCTCAGAGCCTTATCCAACCTATTCACTGCGAGATGCTGGTCACAACACCGACAGCAGGCATTTGCCCAAGGTATGTTCCTTCTAGACACTGTGCAATTCTGTTGTCATGGCACACTGTGAGATACAGGCAGAGGCTAGTCAATTCTTGCTGTGTCCTCCATTACATTTCTGCAAATTGTCCCTTAGACATATATGACATGTTTCTACCAAGTAGATTTTGCAGTTTTGGCAGAAGTTTTTGAAGTAGCAATTTTAGCCAAAACTAACCTTTCATTGTCAGCTGACTAAATGACATCGGAAGGGCAGAAGTAGGTACCACCTAAGACAGAAAAGAATTTTTCTCTTTGAAGAGTTTTGTGCTATTCAGCATCACTTTTGAGCTAAAGAAGCAAAGTATAGCTAACTGGAAAGGAAAGCATTGTCCTCCTAGAGTTACCCTGCAGAACTACGAATGGGGGGAGAAAAAGCTCATTTTCCTGAGTGTTAGAGCAGAGGTCAATCCAGAGGTGAAAAAATTTTTTTCAAAGTTTGGAGTAAGACTTACAGTTGTTGTGCTTAGATATATGTATCTCTATACATACAGTGTACTGTTCTTACAGTTGGAACTCCAATGACTAGAGCACTGCAGCACCAACACAGCATTTTGACAGGTTGGGGTAAAAGGAGACTAATTTCCATCTGCTGAATACTTCATTGTCCAGCTGAAAGGACAACTGAGGCATTAGATACTCCTGACAAACTACTGCTCCAAAAATGGTAGTATTCCTATGTAGAAGCACAGTGAGAAGTGGTCAGTGTGCCTGACAACCAAATCGACTCATGGGACGATGAAAACACACACAACCTGGCTGCATGAGAGCATTTAAACACAGGGTAACAGCCAGTCATCCCTGATACACCCAGACTCGTGTGGTAAGCAGGCAAACCACTCAGTGATAAAATCCAGCACCATGACACCGCTCTTGGTGGAAATATTTTAAACCCATATTAAACATAAGACAATAGTTTAAGTTTCATTAAACTGTCAATCATTTCCACACCATTCAATTTTTTAAGGCAGAAGAATTGAGAGAGGAAAAACAGAGAAGTAGAAGTAATTGCTTCTACATATATTAATATTTCTTACTTCTTTTAAGGACAACATGAGGTCAAGAAGAGAAAGATCTGCTACTCAAACTATAAGTTTCCATTTACAGGAGTATAAAAATGAAAAATGAAAAAAAATTGTAAAGGCAGGAATTTTTAATACTTCATTGCATAGACAAACAGTGGTTGGTATTCTTGTCATAAACATTTGATTTATTTTACTGTTTCTAGTGTTCAATAAAGGACAAAGACAATACGCCCTACAAAACACAAAAAACTTCTATATGAGCCCTTTAGTACAGCAGTTAAACTACATAGACAGACATTTTTCTATTCAGATTTTTGCTCTTCTTCCCTACAGATTCACCAAGAATATATGTGCCCTTACTACAGGACTTGTGAGATACACGCAGAATATTTATCTAATCAAGAGATTGAAAATTAATTGGCAGAACACTAGAAACCACCACTATTTTGAAAACGGAGAATTATGCTGCCACAGTCATTTGTCATTTTACTTTTGATACAAATATGTTTGGGGGGTTAACAGTCTTTAGTTTAAATGTATTCACATTATATTTTTAGTTTTAATTTCCTGAATGTTCTCTGGTAATGAGATTACCCTCTTGCATGTTTTCTAGGCAGATATTTTGTTTGCTACCTAGCAAATCTTATTATTTCTTGTTTTTCATCCAAGACATATTACTGTGTTTATTGCCTTTGCAAGAGAATGGCAATTCAGATTCTGAAATTGATAGGTCTGTGCACAGGTAGTATTGCAGACCTTGCCCTCTGCTCTATGTCATAGGAAGCTTACTTTTCATAGGGGATGGGAAGGAAACAGCTGTAAACATCATGGGCTTTTTCCCCCTTTTCTTTAAACTTCAAGGTTAGGATTCTCAAATAAATGTTAGACTGGAGTATAGATAGAGTGGTTAAAAAATAGCATTACGTTTTTACAGCACTCTTGGAGAGTGGCTTTGAAAAACAGTCATATAATTCTACTGAGATCATGGAAGTTTTACTTGCAGTGAAGCCATATTTTTGTTCTTGCCAAGGACAGCCCCTTCCACGTTATGGGCCACACTGGTTGATATCTGATTTAACTGCATTGACAACCTGAGAGTGAACATTCAGTCTATTTCGGGAATGTGGTTGCATTTGCATTTCTATCAAATTAACCACTATACACAGCATTAATTTGATGCTGGCTTCATGTCAGTTCTGAGACAACAAGTGACATCTTCCCCAGAATCAAGCTAGAATGAACCTCCTGGACAATACCTGATTCTGCATAAAGTGTAAAATTGAAGTAAATCCAACTTTTTTTTTTTTTTGGTTGGTTTCTCTGCACTGTTGATCCTATAGTCAGTTTATACTGGATCACCCTTTAGCAGTCCATAAATTAATTTTATATTATCTGGAGCAGGAGTCTAACATTATTTCATCACAGATTCACAAGCTCACTCTCAAATGCAGTAAGAAAAGGAGAGGCTGATTCCTTCTTTCCTTTGCAGAATGGTATTGTATATTAGTTTAATTATTTACCAGAGAAGCTTTGCAATAATTCCACTGGAAGGCAATTCTTATTCTTTATCTGATAAGCAATAATTAATATTGTCAAACAAATGAGTATATTCAGAGCCAATAGAAATCACAGCACCAGTGTGAGGACTCAGTGCTCTTAGAGTTCCCAAAGTTGATTACCAGCCTTCGACAGATAAAAAAAAAGGCTGCCCATATTAATTTAGTTGGCTGGAATGCAGAAGACTAACAGCCTTGCAATGAGAGACTGAGAAGGAAACAGAGACTGCAGAAAGCAGCATAGATGACATTAGGATTTATTGATTCATCTTGAATACTTCTTCTGGAACAAAAGTCCTCTATATACATCTTCAACAGTCAATCCAGGCATGAAAAACCAGCAAAATATTTCTGTCTTCTGCAGTTTTGGCATAGCACATAACAGAACCTGGTGTTTGCTAGAATAGGCAGTAATTTTAATATGCTTTATGTAGTAGTATCTTTATATGTGTATATGTGTTGCAGCAGATATATGGTGCACTCCGTTTGCCTGCATTCCCTTGAACATGTATAGATCTCCAGTTTATTGCAAACATTAGGGTATTTTGCAAGTTGCTGCTTTTAGTCCCTTCCAAATACAAGTTCTTATATAATAATGCTGCATTTATATACTGATTTTTGCCTGAGAATGTCAAATCAAACTGAAAAGTCTAAGTAAAAATTGTTGCTCTCTTTTTCTGTACAGGAAAAATGCGACTGGATACACCAAGTGACCTGGTCTCAAACTATATTCTTTATGCTTAAAGTGCTTCATGGCATAAGCCCAGCATAGCTAATAGATGACCTGAAGTTCCAAGATAAAGATTTCAGTCATAAACTTTCTCCTCCACTGCAGCAGAACCTTCTACCATAAAGATATAGTTCACCTGTATAAGACAAGGCATTCAGCGGGTAGGTGGTTCAAAGCCATGAAATAATTTCTCCTAAGAAGTAAGGGCCATCATAAACTTCGATGTCTTCCATAACTGTAAGAAACCTTTTTCATCATTAGCCTTGAGCACCCTTTAGCAGCAATTTCCACTGGAGGAGAAAGAAAAGACTCCAATCAAAATATATTTCAAAATACTAAACACATACTTCTCAAAGAAAGAGGGTAAGGTAGAAAAAGAATGCGCTGCACTTGACAACTACAGAACTAATTGCTAATGGAACTTTAAAGAACTTGGATCCTTTGGTGATACAACTTGTCCTAAACCAAAGGGCAAAGTCATGACGCAAATTTTTGGTTTCAAAATTCACTGGTGTGAATTTGGAAATTTTTTGAATATTCAGGATGTTTATATATTGTCATAGGGATTCAGTAGGAATTAAATGTACCTCCTGAGTCCCTCCAAAGGGATCAGCTCTGGATCTACTATGTTTCATAGAAGATGAGCACTCCACATCAGCTGATTAGTGACATCTAGCCTCAGAGGCACAGGAGGTCTTTACTTCCACTGAACCTGCAACTCCAACCACAGAACAACAAGAATATTTAAAGCTAGTCTAATGCTTTACACATATGCGTATGTACACTGAGAGAAAGATCATATGTACTACTACAATATGTTCTTTCAGTCATCTGTATTTCTAATGGCTGACTTTGTATTCAAGAGCACTATGTTTTGTGCCACGATGTCAAAGACTGGGCATGTTTCTTAATATAACGATGAAATAGTGATTTGCTCTGTCTGTTGATGTTCTTTATTAGACAGCCTATTCCAGCTATAGTGTGAAATCAGAACATCTTTATTTTCACTATATATATGTAAATACAAAAAACAAGTCACTGTTGCTAATGCTTTCTGTTTTCAAAAACATTTCTGCCAGCGTATCCCTGATCCTGATATTATCTACAGAACAAATCATAGACTAATTATCCTTTACTTGTAAACATATGCAACATAGCAGAAGAAACTTAAACCAAATGGCAAACAAAGGGGAGTGTAATTTGCAACCCAATTATCACTGGTACTCATACTCTTAGACAGACATTTAAATCAGACTTGTGTCTCTAGAGTGACAAAAATGAAATTATTAGTCCTTATTTCCAGCATCACACTGATTCCAAGGTGAAAACCCAAATTCAGGAAGATATTTAACTTGTTGGTTCACATCTAGGTTTCCATCCTAGTGAAATGAAAAGTTGGGAGCCAAATAAGAACTAGTCTTTCTAAGCCTTAGACAGAGTCAGCAAAAAGTGGTTATATTTTAGGTGATCATTACTTTCCCCTGATAAGCTGTAAATGGCAATGCAGTGTCTTCTAGTCCCCTTCAGTACAAAGTCAAATGTATTTGTTTTATCTGCTGCTGCAACTAACTTCTGACCTCAGCCTTATATGCATGTTTTATTTTACACACTGAGTAGTTCCACTGATCTGCATCAGCATTTCAGAGACAAGATATGGCCAGAGAAACAAAACTACCCTCAAACTGATCATATTTTCTTTCTTTCCTTAAATAGTTCAAGTGATATAACTCTTTAGATTAGGGATGGTTACACTCGTACACACATAATATCATAGCAATTTTCCATTGAGAAAGGGGAGAACACAAAGGGAAGTCCCACCGTGAATATGAATAACCATGCATTTCCTTAACAGCTGATGCATCAGAAGAGTAATCGTACTTCACCAGGTGACATTAACAGAGTGTCAGAGGACTACAATTCTGAGAGTTTCCTTCACAAAATCAATGTGTTAGCAACACCATGACAAAGCTGCTTTTGTTTATTTGTGTTTTCAGGTTGTTTAGGGCGGGGTGTTTTTGGTTTAGATGGAGGTTTTTTGGTTTTTTTTGTTTTTCTTTAGTGAATATAATGATATCCTTCTTAGAGCTTATATTAACTTAGGGAAAAAATAAATACATACTTTCTTTTCTAAAGAAAATAAACCTGCATCCCAAACTGATTCAACTACCTCAAAACTTCTGAACTCCCATAACAGGTTGTCTCCTTAAAAATGTACACAACAAAATACTCTAAAATTTATTGTACGCCAAGTTGAAGAAAGTCAACCATTAACTGCTCAGAACCTAATTAAAATATTTTCATCTATCTTAAATGTGTTTATTTCATTATATGGCTTATTTTATTGTGGCTCACACCAACTTTGTTAGTGCTCTCTGTCAGCAAGGACATCATCTTAACAAATATTTCCTGATAGAGAAATTTATCCAATGACAAGAAAAAAAAAAAAAAAAGGGGGCTGCTCCACAAAGAAAAAAACAACCATATTCTCATAAATGCAATATTATGGTTTCATGTTGTGCTGGTTTCGCAATAATTAACTTTTGGTGAAGAGGGAAAAAAAAAATAAGCCACAGAAGTAATTCTCAGTGAAGAGCTGCTAGCAGCTTCCTCCATGCCTGGCACACCCACTAGCTAGCTCTGAGAATTGGCACAGTGCCAAGCCAATTAGAAATGCTGGAAACACCTCTATGATAACAGGTTTAAGAAAGAAGAAACCCAGGGAAGCTCTTTTTCTGCCCTTGCAGGAGCGGCGTTTGGGACCGGGCCCCTTCTCAGAGAGGGCTGCTGGGTGTCTCAGAGACTGCCAGGCGGGGGCCGCCAGGCCCCGTCATAGTGCCAGGACCACCAGTCCAGGCCCTGTCCCGGCACGGCCACCAAAATCCTTTGGCCGGGGGGCCATCCCGGTGCCACAGGCAACCATGCAGCCAAGACTGGGGGCGGCTCCGTGGCCCGTGCCAGGAGCGGACCCGGAGTGGAGCTGGCAGCTGGCACGGCTTGTGCAGTGCTGGCGGAAACCACGCCATCAGCAGTGAGAGGCGCAGCCAGCAATTCCCTGATGCAGAGCCCGGATGGGATCAATCTTTCAGCACTACAGAGCTCTGTAAAAACTGTTTCAATTGATAGAAGTCGAGAACAAAGGAACTCACAAACACCAATTCTATCCGGAGTCAGAGAAAAGGAAAAAGTGAAGATGTGGGGAGAACAATATGGCGACATTAATGTTCGGTGCAAAAGAGGGAGTGGGAGGAGGAGGTGCTCTGAGCATCGGAGCTGAGATTCTTCCACAAGCTGTGCTGAGGACTATAATACAACAAACTGTTTCCCTGTAATTCATGAAGTGCATGGGGGGATGCAGCACTCACCCGCAGCCCATGACAAAAAGGCACTCTTGCTGTGATCTGGTGAAAGGCTTGAACAGAGAAAGAGAGAACCCTTGCTTTCTTGCTAGAAGAAGACCCTTGCTTTTATACCAGGACAGCTCATCCTTAAAAACTGCATCCCCTAAGCTAAATGGCCCATGAAAAGTTGTTGTGGGAAGACTTCAAGCCGTGGGAGGGACTTCACATTGCAAGCAGGTTCCAGGCAGACTGGTAACCATGAAAATTGAAAGCAAGTTGGAGAAGTTCACAGAGAACTGTTTCCCATAAGACCCCATGGCACAGCAAAAGAAACTCTTCTCCTTAAGTGAACTGAAGAATAATCTTAAGTACCAAAAAAAATGCCATATTTTGTCTCCCTGGGCTGTCAGTGGAAAGGAAAGAAGGGCTGCGGGGTAGAGAGGAAGGTGTTCTAAAGGTTTATTTCAGTTCTCACTATCCTCTTTAACTCTGTTGAGAATTTTTTCTTTTATGCCTTTTAAAATTTTGAACCTGTTTTGCCCTTAAATTGTTTTCTCCTAATCCATGTGTACCCAATAGTTTTCTTTCCCCCTCCTCTGCTTAACTATAACCAAAGAGGATGAATAAACAATTTTCATAGGTGCACTGGAGTTTGGCCAGTGTAAACCCATCACAGGTATCCATAGCACTGAGTTCTTTATTCTGTTCCTGTTGAAGAGAGGTCATTTGTCCATTCATAGAGATGTTGCAAGATTAACAGTGTATTGTTCTATATTTATCTGATGCATCCCCTTGCTCTTAGCCCAGGTAACTGCTAGTGCCTCTCAAGGCAGTGTATCACTGCTACTCCTTTAACACAAATTTTTTTGCTACATGAAGACAAATACAGGATTGTTTATCAAGCCAAAGGTATTCCAGATAACTTACTTGGAGGAATGCTGTAGCATTTACATACATATTACCCTCTTAAAAATTCATCCTCTGTGTTTGTTCTTGTTTCTTCATCCCAGAATAATGAAAGGGCTGGCTGATGTTATTTTGGGACTTCTCTCCATCATTTTTCAAAAGTTTTAGGATTCTTTGAGTTTCCAGTCAAGTGGAAGTTGGAAAATCTTGCCTCATTTTCCAAAAAGGTTTAAGAAAGAACATCCTGCTAATTATAGGCCTGTAAGTCTCACTTCAGTGCCCAGTAAAATTACTGAGAAACTTATTCTGGAAGTTACAAAAAGTTATGAAAAACAGCTGAGGCAACACAGTCATGTGTCATTTCCAGCACGCATTCATGCCCTGCTTAACCAACTTAATTTCCTTTTATGATGAGGACACTGACCAAGGAAAGCCAGTAGATGTGGTGTTTGGGATTTTAGCAAGGTTTGGATACTGTCTCCCACAGTGCAATTCTGGGCAAAATGTGTCACATATTAGTCCATAAACAAGTCCATAATACATTGGGTGAACAATTGGCTGTCAGATTATGCTCAAGGGTTTATAGTGAATGGGGTTACATTAGGCTGGCTGCCAGTGGGCTTCCCTAGGGCTCAATTTTAGGGACAGTGCTCTTCAATGTTTTTACAAATGATCTGGATGCAGGAGTCAAGTGTAGAGGAAGTACGTTTGCTGATGATACTGACCTAGGAAGAGCTGTGAACTTCTTAAAGGTAGGGAGGCCAATATTGTTTTCAGTCTTCTTGTTTCTCACAATTGCAAATGATTCAGTTTCATCCTTCAGAATTCAGACTACTTTCAGTCTTATAAAACTCTCTCATTTTTTGATTGTTCTTCCAATCAGCAAAGTTTTTGGCAAAAATATTTTCCCTGGCCTTTATGACACATAAAATCGTGGAACATTTCTGTACCTTACCTTGATTCAGCCATCTCAAACATAAATAAGAGCAAAGTAAAGGAATTTCTGTCATTGCCTTTTTATTTTTCCTCAAAAAATACAAGGGATTGAGCTTATCTTGACTGTTCCTTTTGTTGTATAATATTATTACTTTCACCTATCTAGATTGATTTGGATGTAAATACTTGTTTATAATAAAGAGTGGAGGAAAGAGTAAAACATACCTAGTACATTTCAGAGGAGTTCTTTTATGATGAGTTTTAGAGCAAAAAAGGTATTAAACCAGAGCTTTACATCGTAATTGTTTAAAATGTCCTTACTGGATTCATACGAAGTTAAGGCAAGCTTTTATATAGTTTAAAAATTATTTTTCATTAACAGGAAGTTGAAATTTACATTTACATGAAGATATAATTTCATGCTTTAATTTCCCATTAAGAAATACCTAAAATTGGTTCAGTATTTTCATTTAAATTCAGATTCTGATTTTTCTATTTCTTAATGAAAAGAAAAATCATTACTATTTCTGATGTGTCACTGGTATGTCGCATACGAATTGAAATAAGCTTTGCATTAAATTTCCATAAAGTAAAAAAGAAGTCAGTCAAGGACCTATACCTGCAAATATCATCAGTTTGAAGGATTAAATCCCTATCTTGGTGTGCTGTTTGAGCTCAAAATTTAATGGAAACTTTCAGAATTTAAAAATGTGCGCAGTGGAGTATATAAGGTATGTAATTAAAAAGGAGATATTTGTGAATGGTGGGATCCAAAGTCCTTTCACTGGCCTAATTTGTCAGTTTTTAAAATAAAATCTGATGTTAATATGCTGACTGTAGCTCTGTCTCATCCAAAGGTCAGTTTAACATCAGTAACTGACTATGTACAATGTAACTTGCCCTCACAAAGTCAAAGTAAGGCTTGGGATGGCTGACCAATTTACCTCGTGCAGTTTTCTCTCCAAGGCCATGCTACAAATATATCTTTTTTCCTAACTGTTCAGCTTCTGAGTTGCCAGAGTAGACACCGGAGCATTTAATGGTAAACAGACGTATGTTCTGGTTTACCTTCAATTCAGGCTTGCGAAGGACAGAAATGCTATCTCAAGCTGGTTTGAACTATGTGCAGCCAGAACTGAGAAAGACAACCATACCAGACCCAGCAATCCCCACCCGATATTGAGAGACTGCATTGTGTAAATCCAGTGATCTCTGCTTCCATAACTGTTCTTCTACCTCGTCTTAATCTTTGTTGTGGTTTAACCCCACCATGCAGCTGCTCGCTTGCTCTCCCCCTCCATTTTGGTGGCATGGGGAGGCGAATCGTAAAAAAAGGTAAGAAACTCATTGGTTGAGAGATAGACAGTTTCATAATTTAAAAAATTAAAATACAATAATAATAATTATTATCATAATGAAAGGAGAAGGAGAGAAGAATAAACCCCAAGAAAATTGAGTCATATACCATGCAATTACTAACCACCCACTGATGGATGTCCAGCCTGCCCCTTAGCAGAGATTGACGGCTCCTGGGCAGTTTCCTCCTAGTTTATATTCTGAATGTGGTGTTCTGGAGCATGGAACGTCCCTTTGGCCAGTTTGGGTCAACTGTCCTGTCTATGCTCCCCCCAGAGTGTTTGTGCACCTGCTCCCTGGCAGAGGATGGGAAATGGAAACCTCCGTCTCTTAGGGTAAGCACTGCTCAGCACCCACTAAACCATCAGTGTGTTATTAACGCTATTCTTGTACTAAATCCAAACCACAGAACTACATCAACTACTGGGAAGAAAATAACTCTATCCTACCTAAACCCAGGACAATGTCAAGTTTTTGAGCCTCATCTAGCAGTTTGGTCTTGGCATTGGGCACAGAAATCAGGCAGGTTTCAGATTCCCAATTAATTTACCAGAATTTACAGTCTGGTTTATGTTACAGTTTGAAAATGACATAACACCCAGGAACATAAAAACACTGTCTAACAGTGCAATAGTATCCACAACAGATATTTCTGAAGTGTTCTGTAATCTGTGCATGCAGTTCTCTGATACCACCATTAACACTGATGGCAACTTCAGTGTTTAATTGAGGACTACTAAAGGTTTTCTACCACTTCTTTCGAAAGCCCTCTCCAAAGAGCCTCACACTTAGCCTCACACTACTTAATCTTTCTCTTTCCTGGCATATTATTCTTTCCATCATTCTCTTCCCCTTGCCTTTATTTCAAAAATAAACCCAAAAAAACCCACAAACAACCAAAACAACCCGCTTGGTATGAAGAATGCGTAATTTCTTGTCACTTGCATATTTTCTGTTCCAAGCTGGCTTAGAAGGTAAGCAGGTTCTTACTGATTTTATTGACTGTTTTCTTCTTTTTTTAGTGATGAACAGAAGTAATGTGATATTTATTGCTATAACTCTGTTCATTCAAATTATGTTGTCTTTTTAATTGTTCTTGAAAATTTGTTTTATTGCTTAGAGACATGCCATCTAAAATAGGAGCAGGTGACAAGTATCTTTTGATGCAGTATGTTGAAATATACTGTTAGTTTATGTAGATTTCTTCTTGTTCAGTTATAGGAATAAAAGTAAATTATATTTACCTTACTTGCAGAGTTTAAGATTACACTAAACAAGATTCAGTTTTCAGTGTTCTAAAGATGGCTTTCTGATAGCTTAAGCTCTTATTTAACTTACATTTGAATTTTATTTTTTCCTTTCTGAAAAGTCATCATATATTTATAGTCACTTCTCTACTAAGAACAGCAGTTTAGGCTAATAATAATGTTATATTAAAGCATGATGTCAAGTAGCTGAGTTTCTTTTAAGCCAGATTTGTTATCTTTGAAAGAGGCACAGAACACAGAGTTCATTGAACTATAAAGAATCAAGTTGGACATAATCAGTGCAAAATATAAAAATACATATTCGAGTGCAAAGTGTATTTCTCACAGACAAGTCCTTTAGGACAACTGAAACGGAATGATTTCATATCTTAAACATACTTTTATTATGACTTAATCAGAGCAATTTGATTTCATAGTTGCTGAAGCAGAGCTCTTTGCAAAACTGCAGCTACTATTCAATTATTTTCTGTCCCCCTGCATGACATTTTTCCATTTTCATCAAGATTTTGACACAGGTCACTTAAAATCAATTGCAGAAAAAGTTTTTGAGAGATATGTTACAGACATTCATAAGCTCATTTCCAACATTTCCATTATTTTTCTATATTTTATATTGCTTTAAAGTCAAATGTGTTTATGTATTTTATTGAGTCTAGAGTTCAGTGGGAGTTGCTTGGGAAATAGAAGACACATTGAGAGCAAAGAATTATTCATTGTGCTACTTATAGTGAATGCAGCTAGAAATATTAATACTGGTATTTTCGTTGTTTTGGTTCTTTTTTGTTGTTGTTGTTTTTTGTTTGGGGGGATTTTGGGGTTTGGGCTTTTTTTGCTTGTTTTTTTTTGAGGAGAAAAATTAAAGAACTGAACAGTTTACTGAATGGCAAATTAAGGTGTCATAGCAAATATTGGAGCTGTACTCCCAGAGCTGTTGCCACACCTATAGAAACAGTATGTAAAAAATTAAAACCATTCCAATGCCTTGGAATGTTTCACTTCCAAGGCATTACAAATTTCAACTTGGAATTAATGATTACAATTTATCTATAAACACTTTATAAATATAAGTTTATTATTGACTACTCAAAGCATGATAATGTCTAGAATGGCAAACCAGGAACACAGTTTCCCTGCACATCCTACCAAAAACAAATAAAAGACAGCCAACGCCACAAACAACTCACAATTTTAATAAAACTGCTGAGGTTGCTGGCAGCTCCTGAGTTACAACATCACCAGTACTCTGCTCTAGGAAAATGGAAAACAATTACTTGCCCCAGATACATTTTAAATATATTTTTTTCGGATCATGATATTAGTCAGAAACTGCAGAAAACCCTAGTGCCTAATTTGTTTCCAATAAGTGAGTAGTTTATGACAACCAAAGGCAGCTTTTGAAAATAAGGAAGAGAAAAAATGCTTACAGAACCACTGCACGTCACAGTCTCTTGAAAATGAAGTGCATTACGGCAGACATAAAAGAGCATGCTGTAGTAAGACAAGCTGTAATGAGTTCAGTGTGTTAGTATGCAAGTTATGAAAGATTTCTCGTCTTTAATACAACATTTTTCATTATCATTAGTCCTTGAGGTGCATGCCAACCTTTTGCTGGTGAATATAAATGATGAAAAGCCTCTAGGAAAGAAGGAATCGCAGCTTTTTCCTTCTTGTTTTGAATTGTTGCACTATATGGTTTTGTACACATATCAAAGGCAGAGAAACACAGATTCCTGATATCACAAGCTGCAATCCTTAAGAATTTTTGTCTGAAAATGAAAGTAATGCATTACCAAATTTGTTTCCACAAGAGTTACAGTAACATCTTCAGAAAAAAATGGATTTAAGAAAGAAACATCTACCACATTACCGACTGGCCTACCGACCTCCACATGTAATTAAAGGTTGTGGTTTAAGAGTTAATTCAAAGAAAAGTATTCTTTGCAGATCTTATAAATCAAGAGGAAAATCATAAAAATGGGTTCTATTTTTCACAAAAGTAGACATTTCAGTTAATGTATTCAACTAAAAATAATGTTAGCAACAGAAAAGAAGAAATGTGAGGGAGTATTTCTAAATCACCAGTGGTTCTGTGCTGTTTGTCAATACTGTTCTGGCATTTTTGAAAAAGCAGCTCGCAAGGATAAAACTATGGCCATAAAAACTTCACTGTGTCCAGGCATGGACCTAGCAGCCAAGCATCCAACTCCATTTACAAATATGCAACTGCTGTGGAATAATGGTTTTGTGACAAATAAACTCCTTTAAAAAAGTCCTGAAGTTATCCTCAATCTTTCTAACTCAGAATTTTCCTTACACACACTGGAATGATATTGCATTTGGGAAGCAATTTCTTTTTCCTGCAAGCTTCAAATTTTGTTGGAAGAAAAAAACAGTAGCACGACACTATCCCCCCCAGAACAAAAAACTACTTTGACAGAAAAATTAGTAATATTACAGAAATATAATATGGAAAAATGCCCTTCACTTTCGTACAGTTATTCTGAAGGAGAAAACTATAATATCTTATGAGTGAATTTTATATAATTTTTATTAATTATTTGTAAGTAAATTTTAGTAGACATAATGCTAAAGAGTGAAACTATGTTTATTATCTTTTTTCCTTTATTTTGAGAGAGAACAAGAATAAGCTAGCAACTTCCTAAAAATTTCACCACAATTTAGAAAAATATCTCTAATCTTGAAGCTGTGGTATACTTCATGAAAAGGTCATTTAGGAAATTAGAATTCATTGGAATCAGTTCTGAATCAAAACCAAATTTGACTGCTAGATAATATATCATTGTAAGCAGCATAAGCCATTAATTTTAACAATGGACTCATGACAAAATCCATTAAGTTCTCCTAGAGAACTGGAATCTATTGTACTTTGTCTACTCTAGGAATATTTTCCTACAATCTTTATGATTCTCTCACTAATTCTTATCTGACCATGGTAATATTAATAATTTTTTTTAATAAAAAATGTGCAGAATTTGCATATTTTTTTGTCTTCAAAGGCCTGTCTAAAGCACTCAAATCAGCAATGATTTTTTGTAAACTCAGTTCTATAGGCATAAGCAGTCCCATTAAAGATAACAGGTTTGGTTAAAACTAATCCTGCACTAGATTGAATCTATGACTCAATTTTCTGTAATGTGGAATTCACTCCCCCAACCCAACCACTTCCAAGAAAATTATCAAACATGAGTTTACTCTATTTGTCTGTATTTCCTTACTTTTTTTTCCTCCTAATTATTTTTCCACACCTTGTTCTATTCCTAAATTCCTAGTAAAGGAAAAGGTAAAGCAACAAAATAGTCAGTGACCACTTTATTCCCTTTTACTTGCATGTTAAAACTTCATGTATTCCCTTATCAGAATGATTTTTATCTAGTCCCAGGATGCTGGAGGCTTGAGTGCTACCATGGAAAGTCAAAGAGGAATCATTATTTTCCTGGTTTCTAAATCTTTTTTGTAATTTAAAACATCAGTAATATTTTCATTGAGATGTTGAAATCAGGATGTTTGAACAGCCACAAGTTCTTACTACAGTAAGAACATTCCCAGAAGAGTGAAATTTACTCAATTGCCCCAGATTAGGAATCCCTGAGCTACCCCAGTTTGTTGGTGACTAAAAGAGTCTTCTCAAAATAACACATTAGATTGGCCCTTTCCTTACACTTTTTCCAAACATTTAATTTTTTTGGACACTGTCAAGGGAAGGATTCTGGGCTAGATGAATGTTTGGTTTTGATCATTTTGGAGGTTCTTTCATTATACAGATGTTGCACAGCGTCTTACCATGTCTGTGTAATGGCCAGAGCTTCCAAAAGGCTGGTAACTGACCTACCTGCTGACCTGATGGAAGAGTTGCTATTACTCTGCTGTAGCCAGGATATACCCTGCTTTTTATGAAGTTGTGGAGTACTTTGTCAAGCGGATTCCCACTGATGCCAGTCCTGACTCTATTAAGATATCTGCCTACAGCACCACAGATCAGCCCATAATAAAACACTAGGGGTGTGATCAGGAATCAGCAGTCGGAGTTCAGATGAAAGGGGCACTTTGCATTTACTTTGACACTGGCAGGTGGGTAATAATTACACGTGGATCACAATGACAAGGTTTTCTCTGCAAGACTGTTTCACTTTTCACTCAAACAGTCACAGAGCTTTTGATCTCATGACATCAGCCAAAGCTTAAGGAAGAAGAGGACAACAAAAACCCACAGTGATAACAACAGGAAATAAAGAAATGAAAAATTTAGCCTGGGTACTCAGCAGGATTACAGACACTGATATCTGAAGAAGAAATTGACCTGCTGGCCTCATACAGTGAAAATTAAACAAGAGAAAAGATAAGTGAATACCAAAGAGGAGACTCCTTAACAAGAAGTGATATAGGTGTGTTGGTAGAGCTTTACCATCTTTTGATTAAGCTTTTCTAACCAGATTGTCTGATAACAGGTGGAAGACATCACAATATGTGTTTTCTTTTTTTCAAGTGCAGAAACTCTTTAATACCTGCAGACATATATGTGCACACTCTGTATTTACAGGCCTGAAATTTTTTTTTTTTTCTGTTATCTTTCTAGAAAAAGAGATTTCTTTTTCCTTTACCTCCAACTCTTCAAATAGAACCTTACCAACTAAACATCTGTTTGTTCTAATCTACATACATTAGAAGGGAAACTTTATAAGATCTCCAGTGTTGTAATAGAACTTCACTTGCCAGGCTACAAACAAAAGGTATTCTTTCTTGAAAGGGATCCAGGTGAACTCCACTTGTCAGTTTTTGACTACTTCTGAAGCATAAACATCACACTTGCCAATAAATATGCTCGACTGAATGCCAAAGAGAACCCTTAATAAGAATATCCCACTCCAGCAAAAATAGAAATTTCCTCAGCTGACCATACCTATGCTGAGGTAACAATTCATAAAGAGCAGCCTAGGAAGGGGCTTACTTGAATGTGGAGGCAGTATACTGGAAAAACATTAATGGCTAGAATGAAGCAGGTCCCTCACTAATGATCTCCAAAATGTCAAAATGGATGAGGGAGTTCAGCATCACTTTTGCAGGCTAGTTCTTCCACTGAAAAGCCCCTTCATTCAGAGGAACATCTGGGTACTGTAGAAACTGCTGCCCACTGCGGTGTCTCCCAGAACTGAGCCAATCATAAACCTTACCCCGAGGAACAAAGTTCTTTACTAGAGGTAAAAAAACAGGGGGTTTTGTGCACAGTTAACATTATAGACTCTAGCTGAGCATTTCTGAGAATAAATACTTGTTTCTTCCTCTGAGAAGGAACAAATGTATATGTACTCGAGCAGTAATCAAGACTGACTGATAATTAGGACTGCACCAAACTTTGTATCTGAATTATTTTGTCTATTCTTCCTCCCAACAACCAACCTGCAAGGGCTCATATACAAGATAATTGTTTGGAGCAAGAAAGAAAGATGACTGTGAACAAGAAGAGCAAACAGAAAACAAGAGTAAATGTAATTGGCGGAGTACATTTTAGAAAGTTTGGCATAGAAAGGACATTTAAAATGAGTATGCCCAAAATACTGAGCACATGTGGGAAGAGAGTTAGACATCAAAAGATTATGATACACAAGAAAAGCTAAAAAGAAGACTGCTGTAGTAAAGTCAGTTCTGCTGTGAACTACCTGATCATCTCTAACAGATATAATCTCTTTTCTCCCAAGAAGTTGGAATTCTTTATATTTGAAATCCAGCTTTATGTAGATGAATGGATAAGATGAAGGAAGTAAAGCTGTCTGTTTCAGCATGAGTTAAAACTGTCGACTTCAGCAAAGATTTGCACCAAAACTTTGCCTTTAGATTTTACAAAACTATAGTGTTTGACTCCCTGCTAATTCCTAAGATTGTAAAAGCTATCAGCTTATATAAACCTGTATGGAAATAATAACAGAGAAAATAATACACACTTAGGGTGTCATCATTCTGTTGTAACTGGTACTGGTGCTAAGTAAGCCAGCACAGCACAAGCCCCTTCCAAAAGCCCAAAAAAGACCATTTCAGGGCAACATGAGTATTATTAGAATAAAGATACTGAGACAACCCTGCCTGTCTGACATGGGTGTAGGCCTTGTTATCAAACATTCTGTGTCATTACAGCCAGAATCCAACCATACAGCAAGATTATTCTGCATCCCTTATCAATTTTGCTTCTTTCTACTTTCCTCTGTCTCAACAGTGCATGCAATTTCCTTTCTTGTTATTGGTATGCAAAATCACCTGCTCCCAAAATAGCTCTCCTGAAAGACTGTTATTATATTTGAAATGCAAGGTATGTACACCCACTTGTCAACTGCATGAACTAGCTGTGGCAATTATAAATTCCTCTGAAGGGCAACAAACATTTGCCATAAATGGAGACTAAATTAATTCAGGCTTTTGCAAGATACAGACTTGGTTAACCTACCAGAAAAATTCATTTTTCTCATATACACCATAAGCTTGTCATCTTTTTCAGATATGCTTCAACACCCTCCAAATATGAGCTCTTCTGGCAAACACCATCTGTCATTCTGTCCTCTGAGGGTCTGTATGTCCTTTTTTCAATTTTTCTTTAATGTCAGTCATCCCTCATATGTCATCCATCATATGACCAAAGAGAGGGTTTAGGACCTCCAAGAGGAGAGACGAGAACATCCCAACACACCCACTTATAAGAATTTCACAAGTCAATCCTTTGACAGCCTTTATGTACACTCCAAATGAAGGGAAAGAATGTTAGAACCTAAACTTCAGTCACATGTGCACTCTGCTGCTTACATGAGGAGAAGGAGGGACCAAGGTGCTTAAAGGAGCACCCAAAAAGTAGCTCATAATACAAATGTGAGTGCCACTACACTAGTATTTAGACAGCTCTCACAATTCAGGGGTTAAAGGTTTCATAAAAAGTGGAAGTTGAAAGAGAGAAGTCTAAACTAAATAATTGTTGTCCAGATGTAGAAAGAATTCATTCTCTATTAATATCACAGGGGGATCTGTCCATTTGAGCTACTGAAATGCTGGTCAACTAAAGTGCCTTCAGTGTCCAACTATTTTGGAAGGACTTCAGGATGGTAAACACCATACAAAGACGAAAAACCTTATAAACACACTGTGGGCAAAGAATCCCATGGGTTGTGAGTGGGTGCAGAGAAAATAACTATATTCAGCTGATAAGAGCAGATGTGTTAACTGTTCTAAAGAGAAATCTTGTCTTGTTGTAGCTTATCCTGCTGTAAACTGTGGCCACCATTACCCACTGTCATGTCAGTGGATGAACTCAGCTCTAGGAAGAACACTGTGTGATATTGTTAGCCATGACGATCTGCTCTTAGACAGGCATCAAATGAACATTTCTGTTTTCCTCTCCTCCCAGATCCAGGGGATAGGCCTGTGTTGAAAGAGCCAAGATGACATATCAGATAAACATATATGTGGCTAGATCAAGAGCAGGAATCCACTGCTGGGCATTTAACATGAGTGATAATAGAAGGGAACTGATATGCAGAGGGAAAAAATTCACAGTTGTGGAAAACTTGTAATAATTTTCCTTTGTGCTTCCATTCGAATGGAGAAGCAGACTGACTCTGCTTTAGAGCTGCATAAACTCTGGCAGAGAGCTTTGGTCTTGCAAACTGTCCTTTGAATGTTTCCTTAAATAGCACATCTGATATTCTAACTAATAACTGGCAACAGACTAGAAATACTCACAAATGCCTTGGCCACATGATAGTTGTGATAAAAGAGCACATCTTCATTATTTAAAAAACATACTGGAAAACAACAACAAAAAACAACCAACAAACCAAAACAAATTAATTATCCCACCTTACTCATATGATATTTACCAAAGTCTGTAGCAAAATGTGGCAATAATCCTGAATCTTACTACTTGTTCTGCTGTTTCTAAGCTTAGAAACAGCTTGGAGATTTCCAAACAAGAGTGCAGAGATAAGTTGCACTTCCTCATGGGATTAGCAGTAATACCATCACATAACCTGAGGGGCACTGACTCCCTAAGTGTTACTGCATTCTTCACAGCTCTCATTTATGCTTCTGCATGTGAACTGCAGCAATCAAACGCTGATATCCTGAACAGAACTGGACAAAAAGAAAGTTCATGAGAAATTAATTAGGCCCACAGCTTTTGTCTGAGACTAGCAAAAAGACAAGACTGCCCATCTGCTTACTGTTGTGGACTAAGGTTCATGTCTGGAAACAAAGACAAGGCTGTGGAACTGTTGAGCAAACAGGTTGATTGCAATTATTATTGTGGTGAATAAGTACAAACATTTAAATTGTCAAACTGCTTAATATTATGTTAAACAGAAAGTCATCAATCTTTCCACCTGTTAGGGCATCAAGCAAGAATTACTTGTATGTCATAGGTATGCACAGTTAGTCTGCTAAATAACATAGCTCCTTTTCTGAGCTATGGATACAAACTGCTCTGCCAAAGCTTCTAATTAGTTCATGTTTGCAACAGGCATGCATAAAACATCTAACACCTACATTAAACTTTAAAAACATTTACTACAGATGCAAAGCTCATCCATTTCTTAAACCATCCAGATAACATCTCTTACCAGTACTTTGATATGCAACAGTTAGAAAAATTAGGCTCTCATGCTAATCAAAATTTCCATAATTTTCATATTTGGGTGATCATCCTAATGAGACATTCCAAACATAATCCTTTCAGTGAAGACATTTTTTCCTAATATCTAACCTAAACCTGGTGCAACTTGAGGCTGTTTCCTCTTGTACTATATCTTGTTACTTGGAAGAGATGGACTCCCCACCTTACCACAGCCTCCTTCCAGGTGGTTGTAAAGATCAATAAGGTCTCCATGAGCCTCCATTTTCCCCAAACACCCTCAGCTCCCTCAGCTTCTCCTTACAGGACTTGTGCTCCAGACCCTTCGCCAGCTCCGTTCCCCTTCTCTGGACACACTCCAGCACCTCAATGTGTGTCGTGTAGCGAGGGGCCCAAAACTGAACATGGGATTTGAGGTGTGACCTCACCAGTTCTGGGTACTGGGGACTATCAGTACCCTGGTCATGCTGGCCACACTATTTTTGATACAGGCCAGGATTCCATTGGCCTGCTTGGCTACCTAGGCACACACTGGCTCACGTTCAGCTGCTGTCAACCAGCAGCCCCAGGTCCTTTTCTGCCAGGCAGCTTTGCAGCCACACTGTCCCCAGCCTGTGGCACTGCCTGGGGTTGTTGTGACCCAAGTGCAGGACACTTCTTGTTAAACCTCGTACAGTCGGCCTTAACCAATCGATCCAGCCTGTGCAGTTCCCTCTGCAGAGCCTTCCTAACCCCCAAGCAGATAAACACTCATCTGCAGTCTGACTGAGGGTTTACTTCATTGATGAAGAAACAGAAGTGGCCTTAATACGGAGCCCTAGGGAACACCAGTGGTGTGTGCTGTTATGTTGGGCCATTAACTGGAGGTAACTCCATTCACCACCACTATCTGGGCCTGGCCACCTAGATATTTTTTTTTATCTAGTGAACAGTACAAGTATTTTGGCAAGATTTTCTTTCACTGAATATTATACTTTGCCCTTTCTAAATGTGGATTGGGAGACTGGCATTTATTTATTTTGCCACCAGCAAGAAACTTTACAGTTGCTACAAACTTAGTTATACTTTATAATACAGCACAAACAATTACAATTTTTACATTACTTCCCAAGAATGTCAAGGGATGGCTTGATCAAAGGGGGTTTGTTTATTTTGTGGATATTTTTTGATCCTATTCAATCACTGTTTAAACTAAGCCTGTGATTTAACTATGACCTTGGGAGTATGATTTTGGTCTAGTGCATACTCCCACATATACTCAAACACCTGCATTACTTACGTAAGTAATCTCATTGAACAATTTTGCACAGGCTTTGCATACCAAATAAATGTAAGCTTTCCACAGATTTTGATGGAGAGTGGTCCAGTGGCACTGGCTGAAGTTCTGTTTTACTTGAAGATATTATCTTTACCTTAGTGCCTGATTCCTGCAGAAAAGAGACATGAGAACCTTTTCTAAACCTGTGCTGCATAGTATGTAGTTTTATTTAATGTCTCTTCAAATATAACCGTTAACCTGCAGTAATAGATTTCTAATGTAAAAAAATAAATAAATAAAACATTAGATGTATGAGCTTTGGAAAAGATTATTTAACGCACATCTGTCAAATATACCTATTCTGCACTAGACTCATACTGCTGACCTTACAGGTATTTTGTATGCCTGTGGTAGGTTGTGACAACCTTCCTGTGTGCATCTTCAAGGCAGTCACTACTGGTTATCCTCTGCTGTTATGGATGACCTCACAGTATCCGACCAGCTCCCAACATGGCATAAGTGTGGGGTCACTGTGCTGCAACTGGTTTGCCGTGGAGGACTTAAAGTTCACAGATCCCTGCCTGCAGCGCATATCAAACACTTCAGGTGAGCACTGCGCAGCCCTTTCTTATCACATCTTCTGATGTGCCAGACACGTACTGCCATCACATGTCCTGACGTGGATTCTCACCTGTCTGGGAGTACAACGCTTCACAAGTCTGGTAGCTACAAGGGTCAGGAAGGCAGCAACTGAATAAAAAATAATGTAAATGTAAGTCAGAACTATTAAGTTTAGCAGTTCCTTTTTGTCTATAACACATCACTGCTGGCTCTGTGTTTCTGTTACACCACAAGAGAAACTTAATGAAAAATGCTTAGGGTTGGAGGGTTTTTTTAAGTCATTACTATTATTATTATTATTGTTATTATTGTTATTATTGTAAATGTATTAAAAAAAAACCTCCAAACCCAGCCTGAAGCAATTGCTCCTCTAGTCTGCCTGCAAGGTATGGTGGGTTTGTTAGCTACAAAACTAGAAGGGTATGCAATGCTATGAAACCAAATTTAAAAGATAATAACCCAGCCTCCAAGAATCAAGCAAAAAGAATAGAATTTGTTTTTAAATAAGCCTGATCTCTTTCAACTTGTGTAGCCTGTCTGCTCGGCACTGATTTGCAGTGATCTATATTCAGATGTGGATCAGGTTTAGGTTCAGTTGCTATGGCTCCCTGCATTAAGCTCTCCTTAAACATTCACCTCTCTCTCCCATAATCTTTTATGACAGATTTATTGTTAAAGAAACTAAATTTTGGGTTTCTGAAGGCTGAAGAACAAGCAGTACTTTCCTTACCCCTTATTTAAAGTCAGGTAGGGCTGCATGCAGAAAGGACAAGGAAGGACACACACCATGAGGACATTTGGCAATCCTGGGCAGGCACAATATGAACCATTGCCCTAGGGGTACACATTGTCCAAACTTGGCTGTGCCTTCACTGAGGTGCAAGATGCATCACCTTTGGAACTCTAGATAAACTTTTATGCTGAAACATAACCACACCATGACTCCCACCTGAGGAGCATTTACCTCCCACTACTGTCTGACCCTTCTGCTACTGGGGAGCTTTATCACTGTCTTTAATAAGGTGAAATTGTCACTTGATGACATGGGTCTTTCAGGAGAGATCTTGAAACAGTCAGATCTAGGAGAAACAGTGAGGTCAACTAGCATTTAAATAAATATTGACAAAACTTTTTGTCCATTGCTACCATTATGGAATACACATACTGAATTTCTTAGGTAAAAAAAAACACTTAGAAAACTTCATCTTTTCTATAAAATGTCAAACATTATCCTCCAAGTTTTCATCTCTGTTGTGGAAATTTGTTTGTTGGTAGAACACCCATAAAAGAAGGGGAAGAGATTTTGCACCTCTTTCTCCATCCCATTACCTCTTTCATAAAGCCACAGAAATCCAAGGATAAAATAATTTTAAAGTACCAGGATATCACAATACCAATAGTGGAGTGATGTTGCAGACAGTACTTATTATGTTGTAGGACACACTCTATATATCTTTGGAAAGATTTGTGGTAGAAGAGTAGTATTTTTT
This sequence comes from Nicator chloris, assembly GCA_013400495.1. NCBI lineage: Eukaryota > Metazoa > Chordata > Aves > Passeriformes > Pycnonotidae > Nicator > Nicator chloris. The sequence continues at coordinate 11,956 of WAAE01005423.1, read as the reverse complement.
TTCCATTTTGCTGACTTTGAAACAATAAATCATAAATTTAATCTACTCTCCCCTGGTAATTTTACCTACTCCTTTAGCCTTTTGACTCTAGTTTTCTTATACATATAGATATATGTATACATCAACTAGAGATGCACTATATTTGTGAGGGTAAGGCTGCTGGACCTTTCTGCTCTTTACTGCTAAGAAAGCAAATAAAACATCAGAAAAAGGAATTAAAGTGACTATGAATGTGCACATTTAGCCTATCTATGGTCCTTAATAAAACTTTCTCTACACATACAATTTTTTCCACCACCAGATGAGCACTTCACGTATTTTGTTCATACTGTCTACAAAAGATCTCTCACAACACTGAATCTTATCAACCTGGTGTAGTGTAATGACATTCACTCAATGAGAATAATTAATTTTAACTATATTTAAAAAACAAACAAAAAAAAAATTAAAACAATTCTTATATGTAAAAGGCAAAGAAAAAAATATCCTATCCAGATCATCTTTGTAATGAATGAAGAGATTTTTCTATGCTCTTAGTCCTCTTGGAACTTCTTTATTTGTAAGTTTTGGCAATTACTTCAATATAGCACCTGCTGGTACTTTAGAGTAAGGGGCATTTGTTCTGTACAAATATTAACACAAAGTGTGTTGCAGTCTGATTTCACACAGTACAGTATGCTACAGTGGTATGTGCATGACAGATGCAAAAAAATAAGTTTAACCTAATGGATAATCAACAGACAAATCAAAATGACCCATGGCTAGTAAGCACCACAAGAGTCATATGCAGTAAGTAAGAAAATTAAATTTTGCTCATTAGTTTTATATAGATATTAATATATCTCGAAAATTTAAAAAAATCCCACATACTTCCAAGAATCAACATTTCATTCTTTGCATTACCCACTAGACAGTGTTTGACACCTCAATACCTAATGTTGGTTCATTACCCTCAAGGCAGCAATAACACCTTTTGTTTTCCTTATTTTGATATCAATAATAGAGACCCTGTATCACTAAGAGTTTGAAAACAACCCTCTGAAAGCAACTGTGATGTTTCTCGTGTTGACTATATTTTAGCCAATAGCCCTTTTCTGACACAGCTGCTTAGATCAGCAGCACCTAGGTTGGTATAGCCAGCAAAGTTATATGCTGCAGCCTTCGTTTGCATCTCAAATCACAACCTCTTGCCAGCTGTTTAGAAGTAACACAGATCTGTATTTGACACCAGCTTTTCCAGCTATATCACCCATTTTTCAATTTGATGTTCTTGAAGCTGACAGGATGCCCAGCCCCCTCACTATGCAGCACTGCCATTTCTAGTGCAAGACATAAGAAAAAACTATCAGAGATTTGAATTGAAAGTGTATTCATCAGCTTTCATTTTGGAAATCAAAATAAACTAAATCAAATGATGCCTACCTCAAATAAATAATCCACTGAGTGGAACAATTCAATTTAAATAATCTGCTCTGAAGACTATTTAGAATTCCTTTCAGAATTCACTTCTTACTTTCCATAATCATCAGTGCCCTTTTAATAGTCATTCGTGGCTTAGTGATCACTTTCAGGTTCTCTTCTATTAAAGAAATGGCACTGTGTAAGTCCTAACTGGTCCACCTTGAGATCTTAAATTAACATCGAGAGTTAAAATGTCCGGAAAATTATGTACCTTTGCTTAAAACACAAGTGGGCTTGTGAGAGAGGGAGAGATTTTTTTAAAATTATTTATTTCAATTAGTGTCCTCATTTTCTTCCTTCTTTTCTTTACATATTTCTCTAATAGCACTCAGGTGTGCTACTTCTGGCTGTTCCACCAAGTCCTACAGGAACATCATTCTGGACTAAAATATTGCATAAAAGTGCACACCTGAGACCTGCAATTAAAACATAGTTACACTTGCACTGATGATTTGTCTGCTCTGTTAGAATCTAGCTCAAACGTTTAGAATACTATTCCATGAGCACAGCTACCTGGAGTTAGGAGTGTAATGAATCTCTTTCCTCTATAAAATTATGAACCTGAACAGAAAAGGACTTCAACTTTTTATTATTTTCATCAATTCTTGTCCAAAATTATAATTTCAAAGGTCAAATTTCAAACCAATCTAATTTAAAAACACACAACACTTTCAACACTAATGGTTAGTTAATTACATAATAATTAAAATTAACTGAACCTAAAACTAAGATCTAAAACTAATGTTTCAAAATAAAACTAAAAGTTTATGGTCCAGAGTGCGCTATTTAGGACAGCTGCATATTCCAATATTGTTCTGCTTGTTAGTTTTGGAACTAAAACTGTTATTAGTCCACCTACAGAATGGACCTAAGGAAGAAAGTGCTGTAATTCCTGGGTTAACACTACAAGATAGGTGCAGTTAATTGTCATCATTATTTAGTCTGACCCCTGCCACACATATCCCAGCACAAGCAGTAATATTAAGTTGCACAATCTCTTAAAATCTCCTTGAAGCTGAAGCCTATGCACTTCCCCTCCCACCCTGAAAAAAGCTGCCAAAAGAGTATTTATCAGTCCTTGAATCTAGGAACAGATTGAAGTTAAGAAAAAAGTACTACTCTTCTGGTTTTTAACAACCATAGATAAACTATTTAGCTTTTGAGATAATATTTCCTTCCTTAAATTATAATTATTAGTCTTCAAACAAGAAAACTATAAAGAAAGAAGAATATGAATAATGTAAATCCCGACTTCAAGGCACGACTTCTCAACATTTTTCTGAGTTGCTAAAGCATATCAAAGATAGACAATCCACCTGGAGCCTGCTCAATTTTGAATAATAGAACAAGGTCTGTAAACTCAAAAATCCCACATGCTAATACTGTTATTTTTATATTTTGAGGATTTTTCATTAAAGTATTGCAATTATGTTCTATTCATAAAGTCAGCAATTATTAAAAAGCATGATATTCCTAATTTCATTTTATTATTATTTGCTTAATTTTTATAATACATTTAGTAAAGATAAAACAAGAGGAGATGTTTTCACAAAAATAATTACGTTAATTTTTTTTTCTGAGGAACAGGTTTTCTCTTTATCTTAAGAGAAAATATCAATCATAACATAATATTTTGTACTGCAGTTTGATACATGCCAATTTGATATTTTCTCTCTAGTGTTTTTAAATGAACTGTTTAAGAAACAAATAACTTTTTTGGAAAGGACAACACTGATCTAAGATATTATTGTCCCTCAACTGAGCCACATAAGTATCTTGACAAATCTGACTTGCAAATGAACTAAGCCGACGTATTCAAATTATTTCAGATTTGCGTAGGACAACTTCCAGAAAAGTAGATGTAGCTGGGAAGGACACATCTTCACTCATTAAAGACAATACATAATAATTAATTTTACCAATTTTTTACCACAATGACCCTGTTACCTTACTTTTGAAAAAACAGTGCAAATATATATTTTTCTTATCTCTTAAAATTACTTTTTTTCCTGTTCCACTAATGACATAAAGCAGGCACAAAGAAACAGCTATGTACTATCATTTTATGTATGAGATAATTTTTTTCTGAGTCCAAAGTGAATATGTGTAGAATCACAAAGTATACATCAACAATGATTCGGAGACTCACATTTTTTCCTAAATTTTATAGGAGAGAAAAAATAAAACAAGACCTTTGCAGAGTAGCTATTATTGTCTCACTTTTTCTGGTTATTTTTGCAGTGTGTGTTCTTTCCAGCTTCTGTAGGTCACTCTTGTCCAACAGAAACTCTCACACTGTGGAAGACTCAGTTCCAATTCAAAAATATTTGATCAAAACTGCCTATTATAGTTTGACCTTGTTATATTTCCTTGTTCTTTTCACCTTTCTCCATCTGACTTTTTTTATTTGCTATTAATTTCTCAGAATAAACATTTGATCTTAAATGGGCCTGCAGATCAGCACTTCTTTTTTTTTTTCTTTTTCCAGAATTTCCAGAACAGTACAATGTTACTTTTGACCTAGAACAAGAGTAAAGGAGGTTACTCTTGAATAATGGTGTATGCATTTCTGCTTAGCATAGCGTGTCTCTTGCTGTCCTATAAAATTTTATTACTCATGGTGAATGACATATTTGAATGGCTACTGTGGGATGAATACCTTATGTTCCATCCACGATCTCAAACTCTTTCATTTAATTTGGGGGTGGTGTCCTACTATGCCATTTAATCTCACGGAGCACTTCCAAACTGAATCCTTTAAAGAAAGGTGAAGGATCACAGCACAGGACAAATGTGTTGCCTGGTAAGCCTGAGAAGCAAGTAAAACTTTCTGGAGAGGGAAGAGGAAAGCAGTGACCACTTATGAAATATGTGCTGAAGAAAAAATTGGACCAACCTTATGGAATTTATGGTAGTTATGGAAGTGTCTTCTTTAATACAAAAATGTGATTACACGTATAACCTACCAGTAAAAACACAGTTGCCAAAATGCATCGTTTGGCCTGTCTTCCAAGATGCTGAGCGCCTTAAAATGTACTTTTTCAACTTAATGCAGTTTAAAATGAGTATTTTATTTTCATGTTCCTCTTTTGCAGTGTTTGGGTTGGGTTGATGTTGGCCAGCTACCAGAGACCCCCATCCAGTCATTCCCTCGCTCCCAATCCTCAACAAGGCTGGGAAGAAAATAAGAGGACAAAAGCTTATGGGTCAGGGTAAAGGCAGGGAAATTACGTACCAGCTACCTCTGGGGAAAAACAGACTAGTCTTTGGGAAAATTACTTTAATTTATTACTAATTAAAATAGATTTAAGTGGTGAAGAATACAGAGAAAATTAAAATGGCATGTTTCCCCCAGGCTCACCTTCATTCCTTCACTCCCAAGCCCCACCTGCCCTTACTTTGCCCTAAGGGATGGAGGACATGGGTGATGAGGTCAGTGTCTGTATCATCCCCTCTTGGCTGCTCCTGATCCATCCTGGGCTCCTCTGCAGAGCCTACAGCATCCTCAGGAGAGATCCACCTGCTCTGGTGGGGCTCTCCAGGAGAAGAGATCTCCTCCTGTCCCTCCTCCTGCTCTCCCCTCGGGGCTGGCAGGGCCATTTCTCTCCCTCTTCCCCTCACCTGCCCACGGCTGAGGGCCTCAGCTGTGCCTGTCATTGCCTCTCCTCATGGACACCCTTGCAGCCCCCACTAGCACTTATTTTGATCAGAATTATTTTAAAAATTTGGCTCAGAAGAACGAACATGAACACATGAACATATACATTGGTTGAAAATACATTATTGGTTCAAAGTTTCAGAAAATTCAGACCATAGAATTAGTAATTGTAGAGAAATTAGGGTGGTTTCCAAAACCTAAAGGTTCAAAACACTCATCAGGTTTTACATAGGTTTTAATCCAGAAAACTCATATACAAAAAGACACTTTGGCAACACCAGTTGTCCAAGCCCCTGAGATTTCTCTCTAAAGAGGTTAACCTTAGTAAAAATTCAAGAAGTTTTTAAGGATATTAGTTTGGAGGATACCTTCCTTACCAGGCAGTGGCATGGAGTGGATGGTCAGAAATTTTGTGTGTCAAAGGGAACCTGTTTAATGCCTGTCTTCGTATTCAGCCCCCAGTACCGCTGGGGAGGAGATGCAGCCTTGTGTTTATTTAGATTTCCTCAGCCACCACACACAAAGTTTTGATTCTTCATGAAAATTGTATTATTTTAAACTTGGAATAATGGAAAAGTTCCACAGCCGTTGGAACTTCTCATATCTTTTTATCTGATAGTTGCCTGACCTATAATAAAATCAGTTATCTGCAGGAATAGCTTTTTACTCAGTGATGCTTGATATCAGCATGAGTAAGACAGACAGATGCTGTACAAAATGCAACACGTTCCGTGTTTACATCAGCAAGCCCAGTGAACCTCTGAAACTGTGGCACAATTATTTTATAGAAACACTAAAATACATATGAAGCAGTCAAAGAGATGCTAAGCATGCTAAAATATCTGCAGTTTGCTTGGTCTCGAGGGAGCATGTGTAACAGCTGAAATCTGCCTTTACATTGCAGGTGGAAGAACAGAACCTGCCTGCACCACTCTATCCAACACCTAAGCAGAGACATTAGAGGTCACAGAAATGCTGTTTGTCTTAATGTTTGAATCTGGTCTGTACAGCCTGAAGACACAATGAAAGTAAGGCTGCTTACACACTACTTTCAGTTATTTTTCAGGACAACAGATTTAATGACATAAGAATGAATTAATTGTCAGTCTCTCATCCCTGTATTCTCTGTTAATACAAGATAATTCAAGCTGCACTTGAAAAATAGAACAGACCAGATTTATTGTTCCCAGTAGGACCTTAATTCTGCTGCCCTGTATATCCATTTTGTATGCTGAATGAAGCTGAAGTTCCATGGATAAAGTAGGAAATAAATAGACTGCCAAGGACTCTTAAAATTAGGACATGCTCCCTGATAACAAGGTGATTGCCATGGGCCTGCACAAATCACCGTAAGAATACCACCACATAATTATCGTACACACCCTCAAATTTTCTTTGAAAAAAACCCCACAGGCTCAATACTCTGGTATGTGAAATAGGTTGATCAGGTAGAACCAAACACACATTTCTATTGCATGTGTACTTTATTAGTTATTTTGGAACTACTTACATACATGCCCTCTTCAGTCCAGGACTGTAGCTAGCTCAGGGGAAGAATATACTGAACTCAGTCTGGTTGAAGTTTGTCAGCCTCACTTCTACACAGCAGATCCTCTTCAGGATTGGGTTTCTGCACAGCCTAGGATATCTAGGCTTTATAACACTCATTTCCCTACTACTCTACTCTCCTTTATTTTTGTTTTGGGTTTTTTTCGGGGGGTTTTTTGTTTGTTTTTTTTTGTTGTTTTTTTTTTGTTTGGTTGGTTTTTTTTGTTTGTTTTTTTGTTTGTTTGGGTTTTTTTTTGTAATTTTTGTTTTCTAACAGATGGTCAGCAGATCCCAGCTTGCTTACTGTGCAGCCCCATGCCAATATCTTTGGAAGGTAGTCATTGCTACTTGGGTCACTAACACCTTGTGATGTCTCATCCCAAATCTGTTACCAGGATGAAAAACTGGAAAGAGTTTACATCTGCATGTTTGTGCCTTTACAGCACATATGTGACCCTCGGGCAGAGGTAGTCCAGAGCTTTTGGACACACTAATAATTCTGTGACAATTATCTTTTACATTGTTTTCCCAGTGCATACCAGAATCATATTATGAACATCTTGCTTAAATGACTGGTAGTTTTGGAAAGGCTTCAGCCTCTGATCTGGGTCTACTTCCATCAAAACCAAATGTGGCTAAGCTCAACTTCAATTTTAACAGATCATCGAAACCTCTGAATGCATCTAAGAGAAAAAACTCCAAAAACTAGTGACACTTTTACAGGCAAAATACACGTGAAAGAAAATTTTATTAATATAGATACATTTTGACTTCTAGACTCTTAGCCAAGGTGAGAGTCAATCAAACCAACAAAAGCAGATGAAGAGTACTGGCTGTTACTATCCTGACTGATTGCTTTAAATGACTCAGAAGAAGACAGGAGAGTCTTTTGAAACTATAGTAGTAAGTGAAGACCAGAGAATAAGGAATCCCCAGTTGTAGTTGGGGTACATCAGTACAGATGTGAATGACAAGTCAAAGCCAAAACAGAAACAATTGTATCTCACTCAAAAAAAAGACAACATGATTTCCAGTATCTGTTAGACTCCTAGGAAAACCTCAAGAATTTACAATTACAAGCAGAAAAGGATTTTTAGAAGCACTTCAGAGTTTAAACAAACCACCTCTATATATTTACAAGGATGACTTTAGAGGTTGCTTGCTGATCTGGTGAAGCCTGCTTCAGCAGATCAACAATCTACAAACTTAGGTATCAAGGTTTTTTCACTTTGAATGATAAGTGTTATAATTGTATATTCTGAACCCATAACAGCAAATCTTGATGGAACTAAGTCATTAACCTGAATGATATGGCTGATTTTTCTAAACATCTATTAAAAAACATTATGAGTACTTGTTTATCTGCACTTCTATAAGCTCTCAGCATTGAGTCTATTTATTTTTCTGCATCTAATTACTTTGCATAATGACATGTTTATACTACTAGCAATCTTCTCTTTGAGACTGGAATTATGCGTACAGTATCCATATAGAAATGATCCAAACTGAAGAGGTTAATGCACATGCTATTGTAAGTAAAAACTTTTTAAAGGAAAAAAAAGGTTTATATATAATTTTAAAAATTCAGCATCTTTCAAAGACTAATAATCACATATTTTATGGGCTGGCATTTAATTTTGAATATTCGTTTAAAACAGTAATGAAATCCTGTCTATCCTGTGGAATTTCACTCTTCATCCCAATAGCATCAGAGATGCCCCCTGAATTCTGCAACTGAGTTTATGTTGTCCTCTTTGTTCTAGAAATAGCTGTGGAAGTCTTGTAAAGTCAAGACTGAAGTGAGATTTCTAGTGTCTTCAGATTGCATCCAGACCCTCTGTATGGAAAGGGCAGTCTTTTCTGTTTCGTGCTGTTTGCTTTGGGTGAAGATATCATCAAGACCTAAAAATAAATATATCTCAATGAAGTGAAGAAAAGAGAAGACAGTTAATTATATTCTTATTAAGATCAAACTAAAAATGGGTGAAGGTTCAGAACACTTAAATCTGCCTACTCTCATGTCCATAATTTCATTAAATAGCTGAAGCACTTTGTGGTTTAAAAATAATATTCCTTATATTCTTGTTCTGTATATTCTTGACACAAGGTAATAGATTTTGCCATTTCCTTTATATTCCTTTTTTTTTTTTTTCAAGAATTTTCCTACAAACTCACACTAGATGAGTCTGCTTATAATCATATTCTTTTCTACATTCCTTTTTCCTTCTGGTCCCTAAAAGTATTTGCACTTTAAATGGTGAGGAAAAACCTTTCCCTTCAAAATCCACTATGTAATTTTTTTAAATTAATTCCAGTTGCATATCATAAGGTCATTCTAGGTTTTGAAGTCAAGAGCCATTTAGGCTTTTGGCAAATACAATAGTTTATTATCTCTTGGATGAGCCTGGTATCTTTCTACCCCCAAAGCACATGAATTGATGTTCACATGGCTCTCTGGCCAGTTCAGCAGGTGGCTGACATGAAGTGGCATTATGAAGACAAGAATGGGTAAATCACATCTGGAAATCTGGAAATAGAAGTCAGTTGAGTAATTCAGAATTCAGTCCATCACACAGATAAGAACAGAGGAAGGAGAAGCAGAAGCTTTGTTGAAGCACGCAAACGCTTCCCTTGAGACACTTCCATTTTTCTGCCCAATATGACATCCATCACTGCTGTTAGTATGGATGATCATCTTACTGGATTTTGCTCAATACACCACACAAGTAACCCACACCATCATACATTTGTTATTCTCACTCTGTCCTGCAGTTTGTGAGTGTTTGCAGACAAAAGTGCTGAAAACAAGGCTGGTTCCTGTAAATTGTCTTGGTCTTTTGGAGAACCAATGGTTGTTTTCTCAATTATTTTGCAAGGCAGGCCTGACCAAACCATTCTGGTAGCACCTACTTTATTATTAAAAGAAAAAAAAGAACCTGAAAATAATAATTGCAGTTCTAAAATATACCATCAAGTATATCCACATTTTTTTTTTAATTCATCCCCATTGATTTGTCAGGTAAGGAAAAATGATAATTGGTGATTTAATTATACCATAAGGCAGTTTATTTGAAACAACATAATAATTTATTTTTGAGGTACAAATTTAAGTACTCATCTTTAATAATTATTAGACTGATACTGAAATTTATTACTGAAACCTGTATTCCTTTTAGCTCCATGAATTTATTTCTATTTACTTGTTGATTGTAATGAGTTTTTCATATAAATTTAAAAACATTTGCAGTTAAAATACTAGTGATAGTGAAGATATTAAGAAAAAAAAACTATGGAACAATTAATTTATTTTAAATAATTAATATGATTTTTTATAATACTTCTATACAGAAAGGCCAGTGCCTTTTACATTCTAGATGTGATTTAACTATGGAAAGAATATGCAGAATTGTAACTAACATTTTACTACAGATCTTTGACCTATACACCTGGGAAAAAGTTTATTTCAAAGTATTTGTTTTATAAATACATAATTGTATAGTGTGAAATAATGTGGAGCTAGAATATTTTCATATGTTTCGAAAATACTATTTGGTTATTTATTGATACTTAGGTAAATGATTATAAAATTAAAATCATCAACATAGCTAAAAATTCATATTTCTGATGCTTTTTGTTTTGTTTTAAAAAAAATCAAGCTTTTGTCTTTACTGCATTAGTATCTACAGTTTCATTTTAAAGTAGTAAAACTTCTAGTGATATTCTGTGTATGTATTCCAAGATTTTGTTTGCTATTTAACATGAAATTGAGTTTGTACAGAGTCTATTCAGTATATATTAATTTTGTTCATCTGAGGAAATGGCAAATGTATATGTAAATGTAATGAATCCTTGCTGAGAAATTTATACTTAACTGATGGGCTGAATTTGGTTTCTCCATCCCAGGAATATTGTGTATGTTAAATATGATGGGTTTCCCTGCTTGAGAAGGGAGGCTGAACCAGATGACCTACTGTGGTCCCTTTCAGCCTTGTTCCATGGTTTTGTCATTCTGTTTCTTTTACTCTATATTCTAGTTTGTTGCTCATTTCTTGTAGTTGCTGTGTAACTCCAGGTGCATCAGAACTTGATCGATTTCAATGTTTAAATAATATTTAGCCAGCTTTAAAGAAGAACTGGGGGCTGATTATAAGGAAGCTAAAAAAATTATCTAGCTGTGATAAGATAAAAAGAGACAACTGTTTTTGCTCATGGTTGTCATTCCTTCATTTTCACATTTAGTACTATTTGTTAATAATTTTAATGTTTCTCCAAACCATATAAAATGGGTTGGTCTCATGTTTTGTGGAAAAAAAAAAAGGAAGTGCCAATCCAGTTTTAACACTTCAAAAGACATTTAACTATGGTGTTAAATTTCTCCAAACCTTGCTGAAAATCAACCATCTCTTCTCTCTTGCACATTCAGACCATGTCAATTATGGACATATTATTATATAATTGGATAGAAAAAATGAGGTCATATAACTCATTTAATCATTTTAAATGCTTATTTTGACAAATGTATTCAGAGGACATATGGTCATTTAAGTTTTGCCAAGGTCATTTGAACACACAATAGTCAACTTACATGAAGTCAAAACAGTCATTTTTACAGAGAGAGATACACAAAAAATTTGCTGCATGATCTACATGACAAGATTTAATTGACTAAAAAAATTAGATTGGTACTTATGCAAAGACAAATGTATATTGCAGTGTCTCAGCACTTGAAAACACATAAATATGCCCACACATCTGTAGCACCTTTCTTTCATTCTGTCCACATCTCTGGTCTTCAGTGCCATCATTGTAATTGAAAGGCATTAACTTACATACAAGAACGTAAATGTACATCATTTATGCAGTGGGAAAAGATTTGCTGTCAGATGTCATGTTAGGGACATGGTTTAGTTGTGAACTTGGCAGTCTTAGGTTAATACATGGGTTTGATGAATTTACAGGTCTTTTCCAGGCCAAATGACTCTATGACTCGGTGGCAAAACTCTAAAAAACAATCTTGACAGCATCAGTGTGACAGCTAAGAAACCTGAGGACTGTTTTTCAGAAATAACGTCTGAAAACAATTCCAAAAACACACTTAAAAAAATTTTAAAGCCTTGTTCATGATATGATGCAGTATATCAGTATAAATAGTGAGTGTCCTCAAATTCTGCACAGTTGTGTTTAGGTGTTACCTGGTTCATTTAGTGCTGTAAGCACTGTCTGCATCAAGAGCTAATAATGATCTACGTTCTTCATCCTTGTCAACATTTTTGTACAATGAACAGATTT
>WAAE01005421.1:0-70180 GCA_013400495.1 Nicator chloris | reverse complement strand
GCACCACCAAGAAGAGCCTGGAATTGGTAGTATATTTCCAAGAGGTCAGCTATCCTCACCTTTATTTAGATAAAAAATATTTTCTGGCTTTCTAGTCTAACACCATTTCACAGGTACAGACCTTTTCTTTGAGCATCAAGATGTCTTGTTAACCATCTTCTGGCAGTATGACATGCGCAAAATTCAGGAATACAGAGAATTTACATGTAACAATAGGAACTAAAAATGTTTCTATTTTTCTTCTATTACCTCATATCAGTGAGGGGTTCATCCCCCACAGTCTCATTCATTCCAGGAAGAAAATGCAGTTAAAAGAATAAGTAAGATAAAAAAATATCTTCTACAGAAACATAAAACACAGATGCATTCCTGTGTGCATGTGGTCCAAAACATAGCAAAGGAGATTACCTGATCCGTGGCAAGAACCAAAGAGGAGGAAATTTGCTTGATTTTGTCTTAGCAGAGTGACACAATGCTCTGCAGCGCAGCAGGCTGTAAAAGGAAATCTAAAGGCTTCACTTTAGAACCCATAGTTCCAGAGAAAAATTGGGTCAACTGGAATTTTGCTGAAATAATAGCATAAAAATAGAGAATCACAGTGATACATAGCACAGGCCTCCCTGAAAAAAGTCCAGGAATTGCAATGGCTTGGAATCCTTCTGCCATCCATACAAGACTACTGAATTCTTATAGTTAAGTTTTTCTTTTTAAATAAGGAAGTTAGATAAAAGAAAACAGTCCTTGGAGAAATGCAACATAATTACATTTCTTCTTGTCTGATAAGTGCAAAATCAATTCTGCAGTGTTTTACCTGCATTCTGCACTATTCTTTAAAATGTCAGCAAAAGGTTTTATTACTATTTATTACTAGTTATAGAGGAGGGAGTTAGTTCATTCACTAAACCTAGCAAGGACACCGTACAATCTAATTCCTTGTAGGAAATGTAGTTTTCATATTTACTACATCAGGAACCAATACTGACATAATAATAGAGTGCAGTAGCTCTGAGGGAACTGTTCTGAGATGCTGCACCAGGAGTCTATGAACTGAGATGTCCCCTCAGCAACAGGCAGTTGTAAAAGGAGGCCTTTACAGGCAGATAGAGAGATGTGAGAAGAAACTATCGACTTGTGTTTAAAAGAAATCAGGAAACTGGCAGAGGAGTTGAGGATGGATGAAATCAGGAAAGGAGGAAAGGGTATCAGCTCAGATTTTCCAGAGACTGAATAATTACAGTATTTAATCTTGTACATCAGAAAATCAGTACTCATCATTGAACAGTCTGGGCTTCAAATATAAGTGAAATCATAAAAATGGAATAGAGACCAGAGTTATATATTATTTACAGCATTACTGCTTTGCCTGTATGCATCATATCTATTGTGTATTTCTTTACTCTGATAACAGATCTGAATTTTAAGAAAAAACAAACCCCAAAAGTCCCTTCTCAGATACTTCTTGTTTTCTTCCTTTAGGCATTTCCAAATGATATTCTCTTTTCTGTGTAGGTCTAAGAAATGTCCACTAGTTACAAAACATATCAGATTCTTAGATTGATAAAATATTTCTGAATGATGTACCACAATTAAGACACTGAGTATGTTACGTATGTTGCACAAACACAAATAACATTATAGTTTTGTACTCAGTGGACTCCTTTCCTTAGCTGAACAGACATAAATATCCATCAATACCTCAAACACTTTTCAACTATTAGGCTTCCAAACAACTTCAAGATTCTGGGTAGTGCACAGATAAGCACTTTATAGGCAGGTAGGCAGCTCTAAATCACTAACATATGTTTTCTACTGATCATACCAGCAAACAAAATATGCTCCTACCCACAGCTGGCAATCTACTGCCTGAGAGAAACATTAAACTCTGATTCAGTTCTGCAGTGTGTGTATCTCCAGATAGAATTCCTTTCTCTTTTACTCTGGTAGATACGGTAATATACCCCATTTTTACTTTTAAATCTCTCACATTCTGAAAAGTGCTTTAGTTATGCTGAAATAATAGATTTTTTTTCCTGAAAACTGGTCTCCATTATGACTTTGAGCTGTAATCTTTGAACTGTGGAAGGCACTGCTATTGCTCTGACTAATGACCTAAAGGCTTAGCCTGAAACCCTCATCAGCAATCAGGTTTGTGCACTTCTTCCCTTGTAATCACTGTGAAGGATCATCTTGCACAAAGGTCCACAGTATCCCAGGGCTCTCTGTTTTTATACAAAAATGGACAACATCTGGGGATAAAGCTACATCTCAAAAGTAAATATCATATAAGTGCTCACTTACCAGAAAGAGTAACCTGGCCCTCACCTGACATCTTTGTGAGCATGTGGGAAGTAAACTCCAGAAAGTACCTGAACTTCTTAAAGCTATTACAAGCTTATATTGGGCTACAGTGGTCAGAATGACATAACAAATGATCTACAGCACAGGGAAAAAGACTGAATGCAGAAGTGTTTTACCATCAGAAATTGATTTGATGATTATGTCAATTACTTTTGGCACTAAGCTTCCTGTGGGTTCTTTTCTGATTGATCTTTTGGCCATCTGTGATTGTTGCCTTATCTATGCTTATTTTCGGAGAGATTTAATGAATGCTTTGTTTATCATAAATCATTCAAAATTTTTCCCCATGTCGAAGATCTGCTCATACTGTTTGGGTCAGCTTTGACTATTCCTTCTCCCTCTCTGGCAGTAAATGCTGTTGCTGAGCAATAACTTTAGTCACAAAAGAGCTTCCCCAAACCAATCTTGATTTGTAAGATAACAGAAGAGAATGCAATTTGCCAGAAAAACCCAGTCCTATGCATTCTCTTTGCAGTACACTTTTTTCCTGGAACATGTTTTTTATCTCCAAGTTTCTTTCAATCCTGTTGACTTACTCATGCTAAATAGGCTGCTGTAGCAACTTCTGCATGCTAATGTGTCAGATATTGATGCTATTTACACGATATCTCATTTAAGAGCTTAAACACACATCTTTTAATGTTGCAGCATTTACAGATTCAAAGATGGCAGAGAAAATGGCATTATGTCACTTACTATCATTCCTTGTTTTGCTGTGTGACAAAACAGAGTGGCAGCTTCACACTTACTTTATGCTCTTTTTTTTTTTTTTTTTTGACTAAACATACTGGTAATATCAGGTTTCATTTTATTTCCTGGGAGATATCAGTGGAGTACACAAAGAAATGGATTAACATTTTTTTTCTGCATTTGTTTTTAGAATTGGAAGTACTGAATCTTGGAGGAGCTAGAAGTAAAACCTCTAAGAAAGGAGTTTGGAATTAACTAGTTGCTCCCAAAAATATGCATTTAAAAAAAGCACAAAGAGCTCAGTGGTTTTAATAAAAAAAAAAAAAGTCCTTTTCTCTCCTAATTCAGTAGTTTTTTCCATAGTATGATGTGGCATTGTAATTATATTTTCCCTCTACTCTATGTAGAATCGTCCAGGAAAACAGATCAGATAAGATGTGAAATGTGAGGAGGGGCAGAAGCTTTCAAGCCTTCTGTAGTCATCTCAAAATAAGTGAAAATGGTACAACCCCCCTTTTTTTTTGCCTTTGCAAATCGCCTCTAAAGGTTCCTGTTGTCATCCATTCACATCAACTCTGAGCACGTTATTATCTTTATGGACTCAGGATGCTGGTTTCAGACTTGTCATCCCTAAGCAGTGATGCACATCAAGTATTTATTTATTTATTTATTTGAATGCTTCAGCTTCTGAGACTCAGGCCTGCCCAACATTCTGACAATCAGGGTTAATTACTGTAATGCTTCTCTGGCAGGTCCTCCTTAAAACATCTTAGTAATATTGCAGCTCATCCAAGATAATGTTGATTGCTACCTGTACAGGACTTTGTCAGCATATTACTTCCACTTTGTGCAGATTGGGCACTTGCAATTTGAAGTGCTCAAACCAATTTTTAGCACAGATAAGCAGCTTGAAAGACAGATTCTCCAACAACAATCAAACCTCTGATCCGTGGCCTTCTCAGGTACCTTCCTGTTTGTTTAGTACTCTAAGTCTTCACTGAATACCTTAGTGCTCCATCAGTCTGAAGGCAGCACAACACAGCATCTTGTTTCTCATTTTGAATATTTATATGAGGTAAGACTCTGTTTGACTAAGTTTGTCTAATTTAAAATTACCTAACAACTTTTATCCTACTGTCAGGAAGAATCTTCCTATCCTCCTTACTCTTATTTTCTTTAAGGGTGACTTTGAAAAAACTCCAGTACAGAGCCTAGATGATCATTCCTTTGCTATCTCCACCTCTTGGTTTGTCCATGCAACATCTCAGATCTCATGCCTAGACCTTTAGACTAAGACAAACCCCGACTGACTGAAAGTGAGAAAGTAGGAAAGACGTAGATCTGTTAAGCACTGGGCTACGGAGGGATGTCGTTAAAGAATGTAGGAGTCCACTTGATTTCAAGCTGACCCAGTGAGAAGTGCTCAGAGGATGTACTCGTACCTTTGCCACAGAGTGGTTACCTGCAGCTGAAGAGTAGTGTCAGCTAAACACACAACAAGACTTGAATCGTCTAGGTTTTGTTCATCTTGACATCTTCAGCATCTTGACATCAACAGCTCCAAGTTAAACAGCTTAGCCTTTTACAAGTGGGAATAATTAAACTTTTCAGAACAGTATGTCTGTAAGTCTGAGACCAGTGAAGATCTACCTAAGCTAATCAGTGGGGAGGGCTGAGTGGAAGCCAAAGAAAATCAGACTGTCACAGGCTAAAACAGTCCATGAGTTGCTGTAAACTGTGAGCTGTAAAAGTAAGCAGTTAGGAAACTCTCTCAGCAGCTGGTAATAGCTAAATTTATCACTGATTGAGAGTAAAAGTAAATTAATGTTGGTTGTTTAAATTCTTTCTGGGTAGTCCCTTCCATTCAGGGAAATTTCCATCTACTTTGCTGCCTTCTTGAGTGCTTTCTGTCTCCAGTGCTCAAACAAGGCCTGAAGGGATGATCCAGAAGTAGCACCACTTTGCAGCTGCAACCTTATGACCACATACTCAAGCTATTGACATGATTACCTGCAAGCAATGCTATCAAGTATTAAGTTGCAGCCCAGGTGACATCCTTATGCTAAGCTCTTCTTACAAGCAATCCATGAGTAGTCTTTGTACTTAATTTCCTGCTTATAAAATTAATTTATAAGCAGGAGCTTATTGCATTATTTATTATTGCATCCAAACCAAAGTAGAACATCCAAACAAAAAAGAACAGATGACCAGCTGACTAAAGAGTCAGCATTATGTAGCCTTGCAGTTATGCCAGATCACTACAGAAGATCAAGGCATTCTGTCAGCTGATAATTTTACTTCAGCAACATTTAGCTAGTTACCTAAAGGCATGGGAATGACCTATGATGAATGAGAAATGTCTAAATAAATTTATGCAGGCGGAAGAATTTAAACCAACATCTATGTCCAAGGACAAATGTCTGTATCTGTGGGTTTAATTGAGAACAAAGAAAAACTTCATTTCATGATGCATGTCCATTTCATAGAAATTAAATGTAATGATGATTCACTTTTATGCAACAACAGCAACAAAAAAAGAGCTTATTTTTGAGCACAGCTGTATCGTGGGAATTGAAGGTTTCAGGCTAAAATTCTCAAAATAAAAAAAAACCAAACACAATACTGTTATTTCAAACAAACATCCAAGGGCTGTAGATGCCTAAATCCTGTAAGTTACTTTACTAATTTCAAGTTCTAGAGATAGTTTTGATATATACTGAATAAAAGCGGTGTGATCAAATCCCATTTGTACCCAACTTCAGTACCTGTGCTGGGGAGGTACTTAGCTATATTTTAGATAGTACGAGAAAAATGTTAGAGTAGACTTAAGGAAAGAAGGATGCCCAGGTGAAGTATCTGGGAGTTTTCTTTCAGTGTTACATTGTGAGAGGATACTGACTCTTACTTTTTTAAAATAGGGTACCATTTTATGGTCAGCTTCTCATAGCATTTCTTAAGTCAGTTCCCCCCTCACTGCTTCAGGTCCACTTACTCTTTTTGTTCTTTAATCATTCACAGTTTTAACACAACTGAATGTTCAAAACAGCTTGTATGTGGAATATTCAAAGACTTGACACCCAGCTTATTCTGATGTTGTACAATACACATGAGAGGATTATACATGAAAGTAGCATGTCATGATAAATTGTTAGATACATTTTAGGTATATAAATATTAAAATTAATAAGGCTGTTTCTATCAACTGTCCTTACCAAGGAAGACACTAATATCAGGAGGAATTTTCTTTCTTTATTCCCAATTGAATATATTTCATATTTGCTTGTTTAGAGGTGTTCTACAGTAATCCAAAAGGAAGAGTGCAGAAACACAAAACAAGAAGTTTTGCTCTAAATCTTTACTGTTTATCTGCTGAACACCATTGCACGCTCTCTTGTTCATTGGAAGGGTGAAACAAGACTTCAGCTTCCCCAGAAATGTAAGAAACATAAGCTGATAGGCTTCTTCAAAAGTTTGCAATGGGCTAAGAGTATGTAATCTGTTGCTGGAGATCAGATGGTGTTTGATAATCCCCCCAGTTCTTGCCCTTGTGTGTATTTTTGAATCAGTCTACTACAAAGAATTTCAGTAAAAGAAGTTATATCTACATATAAAGGGCTTGGGAGCAAAGGAAAAATCTGTTAAGAGAAGGAAAATACACTTGGAGAACTAAGCAATGACAAAGAACTGGGGAAAAAAGACATCTGCTGTGAAAGGAATTTTAACACGCAGGACTTTGCATGTGAAACTCATGCAAACACCTAGTTTTATCTCCCTGAATGAAACAGTCAATTTTTTTGGCTAATATTTTGATCAAAATATGTTTGCTTACAGTTGCTGCTCTTAGGACAGCCTTTATGATCAGTCTGAGGCATGGACGTGCTTAGTGAAAAAAAAAATACGCCTCCTAAGAAAACTGTTGGAGAAATAGGATCACAGAACAATTGAGATTCGCAGGGATCTCTGGAGGTCTTTAGTTCAACTTTCTGGTGAGACCAGGCTCAGCTATGAGATTGGCTGACATAGCTCAGGATTTTATACAGTCGGCTGCAGCAAACCTCCAAATGCAGAGATTGCATGAGCCCATAGACTGCCTCTTCCACTTGTGGGCTGTTCCCACTCCTCTTATTTAAATGTATGCTCATTGTAATTTTTCTTCCTGCCACACACTGCTGTGAGCAGCCTGGACCTCTCTTCTTGGAGTCCTCCTCATGGTCCTAGAAGGCCCTGCTTTACGCCCCCCAGAGCTTTCCCTTCTCAAGGACAAACAAGTCCAGGTCCCTCAGTCTCTACTCTGTTGGGTACGTGCTGCAGACCCTGGCCATCTTGGTGTGCCTCTGATGCCTTAAATTTTAGCTTTCATGCTTTTCAGATTCTGTGCTGCCTAGATGTGTAGTTCTGAGCCTCATATTAAGTGTTAGCGAGCTCTCTTCACAGGGTAGGTAGCCAAAATAAATCCTTTTCCTGCTGGAGACCAAGGACAATGGGTACAAATTTGCAGGCCCAAAAGGACAAACAACGGTGGACTGAAGAGAGAAAACCAGAAGGATAGGACTTCACGACCTGAAGCTGTAATTGGACAATTAAACCTAATATGGAAATGGACCAAAACTTATAAAAGTGTGAGACCTCGTGACCAGTCATCCTTTTTGCGTTCATTTTGGGTTCACCTTGGGTGTAGCCCTGGCCAGGCTCTTGTACTGCCCAAGGTGCATCCTTTAAGGCCTATTAATAAATATCTATTTTATTCTCTTAGCTCTGGCCAGTCTCTGTTCCAGGTCAGCCTTCCGAAGGCATCACCTCCGCTGGATTTTCCCCACTCAGTCCATGTCTTTCTTGTACTAGGGTCTGAAACTGAATACAGGGCTCCAGCTGCCCACTAAGGAGTGCTGCCAAAAGGGGAATGATCACGCCCCTTGATGTACTGGCCATGCTGCTCTAGATCCAGCCCCAGATGCTGTTGGCCTTGTTGGCTGTACAGGCACACAGCAGGCTCCCAGCAGAGATCATCTCCCACCTGAGCACCTACAGCTCCTATCTCTGCAAAGAGTAAGCAAACTACTGATGGCTCTGTTTTTCAGTCAGTAATCCTGAGCTCTGCCCTGAATTCAGCTGACAGCTCCAGATATGCTACCTGGAGGCAGGAAAAAAAAAACCCAAATGCTTATTTTCTTCTAAGGTGTGCTTCTTTAGCTTAATGCTAGGGACAAGAAAGTGGCAATTTCTTTCCTCTGACCATATGTTATACTTTCTCCTAATTCATCCTACCCCTACGCAGTTGTTGTTTTGTTTTGGTTTTTTTTCCTGACCTAGCAGACGGTAAGCAAGGCACTTTTTAGAAGTTATATTACACAGATTCTACACCCAGGAAATGTTCAGAGGTACCTGAGCCTAAAACACTGTTTGTTGAGCTCACAAACTGGAAACACACACACTGCTCTGAGAATACTGATGTTTTTATTATTTTTGGAAGAAACTGGACTCTTTTCATAGGTTCAGCCACAGGAGTTACAGCTAAACCAGCTTTGACTCAGCAAAAGTCTGCCTGGGATGTAAGGTCTAATACCTCACTCTGAGCTGTCACAACTCCTGGTGCCCAAACTGTCCCTACAACACACTGCAGTCACTTCTGTGCAGTGTGGGCATATCAGTAGTTTGTACGAGATATGTCTCAAGTGTGTTGTAATGCCTTCTGGGTAGCTGCTGGAACTAAGAATGAGCTAATATACTCTCTCTCTGCCAGACTTATTAGTTTAGAATGAGTGTTGTGAGGACTACAGCTACGTGTCTGCCAATACAGAGATTTGGGTTTTGCAGTTGGCGCAGAGAAGGGTGAGATCAAATCTGCCTGAAAAAATACTCTGTACATGTACCCTACCACAATCTCACAGCTCAGCTGAGCTATGTTGCCTCTACTATTGTTTTTACCTTTCCAATTAATTTTAAGGTTTTGTTCATCTTAGAGGAACAAAGTGACTTTTCACACTGCGATTTGTACTTTGTTAAACCAGATGTTATTCTGTATCATAGTTTCTCTTTCTTCCTTTTACAGACCTTTAAAGAGATAACTCTCTGAGCCAAAAATCAGAGACCCCTGTTAATCTGAACATAACTACACCAGAACTTACACAAGTTGCCTGCTGGAGACTGAATTCTTCCTATGTTTATATCCATACAAGTATTGTCTTCTCCATCTCCCCAAATCCACAAATACCCACTCAGCTGATACGAGCTGCTGCTTTCCTTTCCTGACACACACAGGGACACGTCTGTCTCTTGAAAGCCGTTAGACAGATTGAAGGGAGGTGAGAGCACTAAAAAAGGGTCTGGGTACAAGTTAGCTTCTTACTGTAGGTCGTCTACACCACACGAGGAGGTGACTCATGAGTAAGCAACTGCTTCATACAGGAGAAACTTTTGGAAGTATTTTCAGAAATGGTTTTTTTTTGCATTCTGTTCCTGATGGGGCAGATCCTCGTGGCTCACACCAGTGCCGCATCCACACAGGACTATTTGTCCCCTGGAATATTGTGTTTAACACACAAGCTTGATGTCATTGCTAGAAGTTGTATGAACCTGCTGGAACACAGCCACAGCCTTGTATGAAAATAATGCAATGTGTCTCTATTTCTAGGAAGGAATTCTGTTGTGAATTTTAACGAAAACCAAAACCATTCTTGCTTATAAGCAAAATATCCAAGACTACCACCCAAAATTGGAAAATCTATTTCTCCTCAGGGAATACAGTTTCCAATAAAAAGATCTAATGTTTTTGGTGAATTTCATTCACAGAAAATGCACTGCAAATTTCATGAACTGTGCTTTCTGTTACTGGAGGAGAAGAGCTGTAGGTTAGAGTTTGTTAATGAAAAAGGACATGTACTAAATAAATACTGAATATTCAGCTGAATAAATGTTATTCCATGACCATAAGATCTGATTATGTCAACACAAATATTTTAGCACCAAGTAAAAAGAAACCTTAATAAAATTTAAGCAGCTCAATGAAAATAAAGTGACATTGAAACTAAGGGGCATAGAGGTTGAAATAAATAAATGACAAAAAGCTATATATTTCAATGCTGTTTCCTTTTGTTTTTAAATTAGCTATTATTATGTGTAAAATAAGTGCAATTTCAGATAAAAATAGATTTTTGTCTTTTTCACTGTGCAGGGCATATAGCAGCACTTTACAAAAATTTTTTGAAAGCTGCTGCCACTTGTTAAATAATTTTTCCTCTTCCTAAATAAATCCATTGGTTCTGGAAAGTACTTGGCAGAGTTTAAAATTCCACTGCCACTGAGTCCAAACAGAATTTTGACAACAGATTAAAACTTTATTTTCCTTCTGGAAATCTTGCCCATGAGAGCAACATGCTTTTATCCAAACACATCCACAATCAACTGCTTATTAAACTTCCTTGGTCTTATTTGAAGCAGAAAAAGGAAAAAAAAAACCCAAACCTGTACAGCCACAAACATTTCCAATTTTTAATTTCAGGGGTTAGACTGGGATTATGTTCTAATCAATCTCAGCAACCTTCCTGGTTTACATCCAATCATAAGCTTGCTGCTGAAACACAGGGTTTGCAAGAGACTGCTGAAAAATGATTGAAACATTAAGTACTGTGTGTCAGGTGTTTTCACAAAAATTTCAAATCAACAAGAAATTTGAGAAAGCCATGATGCATTTGATGAGCCACAGCAGACAGAGATGTAGTTTATCAAATGAATTTTTCTGAATTGTTTCATTAGCTCTAGACATGAATAGTACCAACCAGAGTCCAAAAAATAGATCTTGTGTTGGTGACAGATTTTCAAAGATTTTGGAACGATGGAGATGATGTTTCCCATATCAACCGAGATGTTTAAGTGTTTTAAAGCATTAATGCATAATGAAGATATGACCAGCAAGCAGCTCTTTCTTGACAATGAGAAGGGAAATAGTAAAAACAGGGTTGGGAGAATTTATCTGCAAGTTTCCCATAGGAATACATAACTGTTAGTTAATAAAGGGTCTCTTCCCATTATTGCCCTGCAACTCAAATAAATTCCTCTCACAGGGCCTGGGATGGGCCCTGCACGGCCTTTTCTTTCTGAAAAGTTATCTTACTACTACATGTACCCTGAAATCCAGAGTTTCCATTTTCACTAGAATTGTTATAAAAATGATTTCTTGTTAGTAATTTTGAACTAGTGTATCTAAAAAGCTTGTAAAGCTTTTTAAGCTTTAACTTCAATATTGGCATGTAAATAGAGAAGCTTGTTTTACTAAAAGCAGCATATAAAGAGGACAGTTCATGGCAAGACTTAAAGCACCCAGTACTCACTTTTGAATTTAGGCATTTCCAGCAGCAACATATTTTGATCATAGCTGATTCTCTGTGGCTGATTAAACAGTTGTTAATCCGTTTTGTCAATTTGGGAGGGCAAGAATTTTGCTGCCCCTGTTCCCAGGTGATGTTTGGCTTAGTGTTCAGTGAGTGTCTCTAATTTTTCCTTAGAGAGTGCTTTATATGATAGGGAGCTATATTCTATGTGTTTGCATCCACAACTCTTCCTTTTTGTGTCTTCTACACGTGCAGTTAAGAATTTCAATACTTCACTTCAAATTCAGCCTTGCTTCCAGATTTCATAACCTCAGTAGGATCAGGTGTAGCACTCCAGCAATCTTAAATTCATGTCTGAGTCAGCACATGGAAATTCCCTCCGAACTCTGGGATTCCTGCCAGCATTTTCAGTATCGCTTAGCAGCTTCCATCAAGCAATGTTGAATACAAACATCAGCTTCTGCAGGCTCTACCTCTCCCAGTTTTTGCAGGATTTACAGTTGCTCTGCACAGTGAAGGAGCCTATGAGCTATAAGGGTTGATGAAACAAAACTCTGGAGCAGACGTAAGGTCTGTGTTTCTAACAAAGTGAGATTTGCATTCCTGGTTTTCCCTCTAATGCTTCTATTCATCTTAGATCACCGGCTTTGCTTTCTGTCTTATCCATTAGTCACGCTAACTTGGCATTTCTAATATGCTCGTATAGGGACAAGCATTCCAACTTCCTTCGGGGCTCATCCAACCTCTTTATATGCAGTGATAACTGCTGGGGGTTAGCAGGAAAGAGGATTCACCAAACAGTTTCCTTCCCTTCCAGAGAAAACTCTCTTGTGAATAAAAGCTGCCAGTTCTTTTAGTAATGTTTGCAGCCTTTATTATAAGTAAACCAGCTGAAAGCATTGTTATTCGAAAAATACTCATAGAAAGAAAAAAGAATCTACTTTTAATGGGAATAAATTTTCAGGAGATTATTCACACTTTTTAAAAGCCTGTTTATTATTCTCGAAATAATTTGGGGGTGAGGAAGGGGGGAGCAGAGACATTGTGCTCACAGATAACATGAATGTTGTTCATCTCCTAAGTATGATGCTTAGGTTATCATGACAAATAACATCATGTGATCGCTCATATGATGAAGGCCAAAAATATCTACCATGGCTATGAGTTTGCACGTTATTACAACTTAGAATTGACTTCTGATGAGACAAATACAGACTGTGCATGTCAGCCTAACATTGTCTGACAAATAGCAGTTGTATTCAAATATTTGGCACAGGGGGCCTTAACCCTGGAGTAAGCTTAACACGTGTCCATTTGATTTATATGGAGCTCCATTTTTCATTCTGGCTCCTGACAGAGAATTCCCAAATGAAACCAACTAAAATAGCACCACAGAGAAGTATTATCTCCTGCTCAGGTGCTGGTTCTCCTTCATCACGGTAATCAAGCTATTCTCAGAGGGTCCGTCTGGCAAACGTTGGAAATGAGATGTGTATCCAATATTCGATTCCCTTCTTCATTAAATGGAACTCAAATCCATCCACCTCAGAAGCTGCACCCCCGGACCAGGATCATGGGAGAGATATTTTCATAATTTTTATTCTTAGAAGATCATAAATAAAGCTGGAAAGTAGGCCAGCAAGTATTACTTTCTGATCTAGCGATCATGACACCTACTTCAGAGGACAGAGTCTATGAAGAAGGAAGAAGGGTCGTACCAAATGGTTCACATATTCTACATGAAACTGGTCATAGGGCAAAATGCATTAAACAGGTCTCCTCCTCCATCAGTTTTCCCTCCTTAGGCTATAAGATTATGAGTCTCTTACTCTGTTCCTATACATTTTCAGTGGTTGCATGGACATTGCAAACAAAGAGGACTGGAAACAAAAGGAAGTACTGGCTAGTTCTTTTTATTGCCCAGGAATATACTGTAGATGTGGGAGGGAAGGAGGGAGCCCCAAACCAAGACACTCTAAACTTCCACTTCTGCTTTCAGAAATGATTTAAAATAAAAGTTCTCTTGGTCCACTGTATCTTTGTTCAGCAAAAGTCCCCAGAGTGCTGAGGTAGGCACGTAAGTTTTTGAAGAGGCAGGATGCAAAGGTTGGATTAGCAAAACTTTTCTCACAGGCTGCTTTTTGTAGTCTGAAACATGTAACTGCCCATTAAGTAACTCTGTAGTCATCACTGCCAAAAGGCAGGACAGGCTTTTTCTGTGGCACATCAGCAACAAAATAATGCATTCCAGATGGAACTGAATGGAAAAACTACAATGCCTGAACCCTAGAAAAAGTATAATACCTAAACCCTGGAAAAATCCATGCATACCTGCTCAGGTCTGATAATAAATAGATATGCACCATATTTATACAGTACATCAGTGATTCAAGGGACAGTAAACTGTTAGAAGGATCTTTTGTCTTTCCTAATGAAAACAAAGGTGAGTTCCCACTCATAAAATGATCATTAGTCCTTCCACAGTCTCTCTGGCTACAGACCAGCAGCTTCTTAAGATATGCAGGCCATCATTTGAGATATTATGTCTGCATCTATAATAAAAATATTTCTAACACAGCCACTGCTAGTGTTCACCCATTTCTTTGATTATAAAGGAAGAAAATCAGATGTCCCTGAGTAAACTATGTCTCCAAATCAATTTCTTCAAATAGAATTCTTTTACTAGGACTTTGAAGGGAAAAACACTGGATGCAACTGGAGTTTAAGAAACAACTTACAGTTCATGAGATATTATAAAATTTGTTCTCTCCTTCTTGTCACTGTCTAGAACAATGCTCAGATTGAAATTGGGGGTCACATGTTTATTTTGAATTTGAAAGGGAAAAGCAGATACTGAATGAAACCTGAGGCCTGACTGAATACCTCTGTTTGAAAATTCAAAAACTGTTGCCTTTTATACAATATTTTTAAAATTAGCAATTGATGCTTATGCCTCAGCAGAAGACCAAAAGCTAATGTGAACCGTGGTGACCAGTTTTAACACTGTCAGACAGACAAAATACACTCTGTACATATTTTATTCTACAATTAAAGGATCTCACATAGAGGATAAGCATAATAGTTTCATTTTAATCCATCTGCTCATTGACATATTTTCTCATCATTTTGGAGAGGAAAAATAGCAGTTTGTACTAGACAAAAGTTTATGGTTTTTTTCTCTTCCATTGAAGAAATTCATGTTAATTATTCTTCTGCACCTGCTTAATGGGGCTGAAGTAATTCAATTGTCATATTGTTGTAGATTGTTGCTTTGTGTAATGTATCACCCCTGCTGTTTCACTTGAAAAAATTCTTTACTCCTTCATTATTCAGCAAGGCCTAATGATTATTCCAGCATTTGTACATGCTACACTGTTGTTTTGCTTTTAATTGACTTCACTTTTTTAATTAAGTACACCAGTTTGAACGGTGTTGTTGACATGCATGGTTTTGTCTTTATCAGTATTTTCTTCCATTTGCATTCTGTATATATTGACAATTTATTTAGGTCCATTCTATGGGAGTATATTGATAGGCACTTTGCAAGGTTCATCATCTCATTTCACACATTATATGTATCTAATGGCCTGAAACATTTGAAAATATTCTAAAAGTATTATCTTGAAATATACACTGCTTTTGCCAGTGCTATTTACTTTTAAACATCATGTTCATAACAGAAATTCTCTTAAATGCTAGGATGGACCTAATTTGTTTTTTTTATGCAAGTTGACTACATTATTTTTAAATTTTGAGTTTACCATAAGACTTCACTAATATATTTTTGAAATTCATTTGAGCTGGCTTTACTTTACATCTTAAGACAAAAAGAAAAAAAAAAAAAACAACTGTGTTGATAAAAGAAATTAATGCAAATACTAAATGGGTTTCTGAAACAAAACCAGTATTGCTGGATTTCTGCAATGAAGACATTTTAGCTTTCCAAGGGGTAATTTTTCAAATAAACATCAAATAAATTTTTGTTAAGTCAGTGGACATTGTTCTTGCATTCTTTTAAAACTCCCCATGTAACTGATTTGTCATAAATATTGTCCTTTATAAGCATTGCATTAAACAAAGTTTTCCCACATAATTAATTTGCTTCTCCTTCCTCTCTAGTCTCAAGATTTGAAAGCATGTTTCATCAGTTATCACAGCACAGTGTGCTAAAGAAAATGGACTGGGGAGGAAATAATTTCTAATTAAGATTATTTAAACAAAAGTAGTAGACATTGCAGAGGCTGAGAAATTGCTCAATGCAAAATTAAAGAAACCTTAAAGATCACCTAATCCCAACCCCTCTGCCATGTGTCAGGGACACCTTTCACTAGACCAGTTTGCTCAAAGCTCCATCCAACTTGGCCCTGACACTTCGAAGAATGCAGCATCCACAGTTTCTTTGCACAATATGTGCCAGTGCCTCAGCATTCCCAGAATAAAGAATTCCTTCCTAATATCTAATCTAAACCTGCTCTCTTTCAGTGTGAAGCCATGAGTCTGTTGCACTATTTGTACACGTTTTATAAACAAGACTGGCTTCATTCAGCTGACATATGTCTTATTTTAGTGATGAATCTGTGGAAGGGATAGCATGACTGCTTTGTCATTGAAAACACTACTGAGCATGCCAGAGAGAGGAGCAATCCTTGTGCGTTCCTTTCTGCAAAACCCATTGACCAAACACTGGCTGTGAATGCAGCATGACTTCTTTCTCCCTGGAGCTGTGTTCAGACCTCCTGTCTCATACCGTGTGCCTCAGTGCTGTTTGCTGAGCTTTCATCCTAGAAATGGCATGACTGACAGACAACTCAAAAAGGACCCACAAAGTCTCTTGTTAGTGATGCAAGAAGCCAATTTCTACAAGTGCAGATTGAGCCATACACCACTGACCAGGAGAATTAGCAAGAGAGGAAAAGAAAGGAAGAATTTCTGTGTAAAATAAGACACAAAGCACACCACTAAGTAAAACAGAGCAGACAGTGTTTCCAGACAGCTTTCCTCCTTTTTAATGTGCATTCACCATCTTATTTCATTCCTGAGATGAGCTTAGTGACTCCAAGTATTTACAAATCATAATACACTTCCTTACAAATGGCAGGATTAGAACGTTCTTTGCTCTTTATTTTGCATTCCACTTCCTTGGGATCCCTCTCTTAAAATGTTTGTTTTGAGGCTTTAAAGTCTAATTTTTAGTTTCATATGTCACAAAAAAGTGGTTTAGGTTTTTTTAAATTGTTTCCAAAATTTCTCAGATTCTCTCCTACTCGGATTTGTAGGACCTTGTGTTTCGTAAGAAACGTTAAAACTGATGAGGTTAATGACAAAAAGGTGTCTTGATGTGTCACATCTCTTGATGCTGTGTGATCACAAACATGGAGGCTTTCTAGACATAATTTCAGATCTACCTGCAAAACAATGTATCTCAATGTATCTCATTTGTGGGTTGGCCAATAATTAAAAAAAGCCAGTGACATTTTACACATCCAAGACACAATCTAATAGTGCAAGATACAGAAACAACAACACACAGATAGCAGTGGGAAAAAAAAATCTCAACTGTGAGTGATTGCTAACTGGCCAATAAAAATCAGCTTTTCTCAGCAGAGACACTAATACCTACCCTGGGAATTTAGTGATAAAATTTTATGTGTTTAAAGAAGCCACAGCAAGGAGACTGGACATGGAGCTAAACTGTTCTAGAGACTGAGGGAAAAATCTCAGGGAATGGCAGTAAGATAATCTATGAAATAGTGGAGCTAAACAGAGACTCCAGTTCTGCTGAAGGACAAAAAAGAATGGGAATGATTGGCTTCCAATGAATCAGAGGAACTCAAGTTGTCTTTGGTCCTCTACAGCAAGGTGAGTTAGAAAGCCCTCCAGGGGAATGTAAAAGAAACTGTAGTATTTTTCTTCTCCTCTTTCTCTGAAACTGTTAAAACTTTGTAAACACATCTCAGTACCATCACTTCACAATAGTATTGCAGGAGACGGCTTTGCAACCACTGCTGTGCATTTTGCTCCAGGAATGCTTTGAGATGGAGGTATAAACAAAAAATCTACTGTCACTGTGCAAATATTAGGGAAATGCTGGGATTTGATTTAAGGCTCCTTCCAGAGCATGTAGTCAGGCATTGGTGATAGGCTGCATTAATTTCTTTTACCTAATAGCTTTGCAGTTTCCTTGGCATAAGGAATCTGAAAGTGAATATCAAGTATTGGCCTGCAAATCCATACACGGATCTGACAAGCCTAATTATGAAAAAAATTTAAGCAAGAAGCCCTTGTAACAACAGCAAGAACAGTACTTCAGGCTTTCTCCTTGGAAGTCTGCCCCTGCAACAATGAATCACATTGAGCAAATAAAAATAGAGAGCATGCTGTCAATTACTCAGGTTGTTGCACTGATCATCTTGTGTTTCTGAAACATTTCTTCTCATCCCCAATTCAGCAACTGGACAGAGCTATCCCGTTTTCGTTCTGGAAATCACGTACAGGAGGAGGAGGAGACGTGGGGACAAGGAGATGTGGGACCTGCTGCCGCAGCACCGCAGGAGTGCTGTCCCCTGCCATGGCAGGGCCAGAGGCACCCTGGCCGGGCTGAGGTCTCTGCTTTAAGGTTCCTGCCAGCAGACAGCAAGCTCAGGTCAGCCTGCAGCTGTCCCTGCGGGAGCAGCACGGCTGTCTGAGGTGCCGAAGGAGGAGGTGCGGATCCCAAGCTTCCCGCTCTCCCTGCCCAAGCAGCCCTCAGGCACCAACACCTCTGCTCAGAGCTGGGCCGCTAAGGCTGTGCCCACTTGGACACTGCACACAGCGGTGTTGAGCCAAGCTCCGAGGGAGCCAGCTGTCACCTGAGCCCATGGAGCAGAGGAATCTGCAAGTGTGTCCTTAGTGTGCTTTTGCTCAGCTCAGTCAGACTGTTCTCTCCCTCTGCCCCGAGCATAGCGCCAGCTCCCCGCTGCCAGGCCTCTTTCTCTACCCACACAACAGGGCTGTCCTCCAAGGCTGAGAGCCACCCTCACTCCTGATAGTCCTACCAGTCCTCCCAATCCTTGACAAATCCCCATTTTCATAAAAATCTGTTTCAAGATTTCCTTCTCTAACCTCCCTGTGCCACCCCTTGGATTGCTGGAGTACTGCAGCTCTGCCCTCAGTTCTTCATCTACATCCCTACCCTTCCCTTCACCATCACCATCTTCCCAGGGGCTTGGCACATGCAGTGCCAGCAGGCAAAGAAGAGGGAGGCCCACAGTTCAGATATCACACAGTCACAATCACAGGGTATTCTAAACTGGAAGGAACCCACCAGGGTCATCAAGTCATCATCCAGCTCTTAGATGGATGGCCCACACAGGGACGGAACCCACAACCTTGGTGTTATTTGCACCATGGTCTGACCAACTGAGGACAGGCCCTTCTGAATTCAATGGAAAAATGTCCGTGGGACTCCTGGCAGAAATCTCAGTGGGGTGGGCAAGAGGTCTGGATCATGGGTATCTATCCAGATGGACATGTCTGGAAAGCAGAACAGCAGCTCAGTGGCACAGAGTCAGAGCAAAATAGTAGTAGCTGATTAAAGGGGAAAAAATCCTACCCCATGAAGATTCATTCTGCTGGACTTGCAGATGGAATTCAGCAAAGGCAAAGCTTTAAAATTATTTTAATTCTTCTTCAGGTTTAAATTACAGCACAAACTTTAGTATGGAACTCCTCTTGATATCTTCATGATTATAGACTATTTGCATCTCTTATATTTTGCATGTTGATAACTTACTACTGTTTTGTTGTAATCCTCTCCATTTCCTGGATTTTTATTATTTATAATTTATAATGTTTTTATTTCATAGAAAAAATATTATACTATTATGTTCTGAACTGAAAAATATTTTTAAGCTTCAGCAATTTTCAATGCTTCAATTAATTAAATACAGCATATTCAAATAGATAAATTTCAAATGGTACTGAATGATTTTTTAATGGCAACTGTGTGTTTTATGGACCTTTTTCCTTGTCTGCACTTTAAATATTTTATTGTTTTCTTTTATTATTGCTTTTTATGTGATTTGAAAACAATAGATTCCTTGTCCCACCGTCTTATAAATTAGCTTAGCATACTATTGCTAGAAATATTGCTAGTAAATATTGTATCTCTGTTAATATAAATGGATCATCATTTCATTTATAGTTTCCAATTCTATTACCAGCCATTAGACTTTTGGACATGGAAAATTCCATCTCAGATCCATTTTTTCATCTATTTAACTATGGAAATTGTATACATAGGGCATATTCTTCTATACTATGTTTAAACAAATAAGTTACTATTTTTAAAAAGGAGTCAGTCTGTTTGCTGTTTCATTTTTATGTATTTCTGTAAGTACTACTGCATTTTATATACTTTTAAAATTTCCCAAATCTTTCATAACTCCTACTACTTGCTCTAAAATGTAACCAGTACTATTTCTAAAGAGCAGTAGATACAATATTATTGAAAGCCTACATCTAATTCTCTTCAAGGCTGAATCACACTTTTACAAGGATTTGGTATATAGAGCTTAATTTTCAAGAGGACCACACAGTGAGATTTTAGGGAACCATTCCTGGTCCTTCCTGCCAAGTCAACTCTTCTAGAAACCCCCACTGTATCTAGGCACCTCTTCAGCAGGCACATTCTCTGAAGCACTTGGGTGCATTTCCACATCAGTCACTTCCACCATTTATAAAACACTTAGGCAGAACAGGCTTTATACCATGACAGCATGCATGTCTGTCCTGGGTGGTGAGCTCATCTGGCTGCTTATTGTGTCATCTGAGAGCAGACCTGTGTAATGTGTGCAGCTAGGCTTGCCTCTTATGTTGGTGAGGTCCTCTAGGTCACAGCAGTATGTTTGTTTTCTCCATCCAGTGGGTAATTTGGTTTTTAATAATGTTTTTGACCCCATTTGCGCATTGCGTGCCATAACTAGGAAGGGATGGGCCCTGCAGTAAGTAATTAATTCTGCAGGAGCAGGGCTGCTTATTTTTCATTGCAGCAGATAATCAGAATGCTGTTGCTCAAGTGTAAAATGCAGAAATTAATGATCCTATATAATACAGATTAAAGCTTTCATTTTAAAAACTATCAGTGCAGAAGAACAAAAGTAGGGAGCCCTGCACCCACTTTAGAATTTCAGTGTATGATATCTCTAACATACTTGGAGAAGCTGCCTGAATACCAACCAGAACAAGATTCAATCCTGTAATAGCTTAAATAAATGATCAGATCAGAAATCTTAACTATACAGCCATCCTCATTGCTACTTAGAAAAAGGTGTTGTTGAGTGAAAACATTCTCCAGCAGGTTTTGTAACCTTCAAGTTTTTATGGGTTTAATAAAGCAGAAAGATTATTTTCTATGAAAAGAATAAAACTGTGCATTAGAAAGAACAAAAATATTTCTAACTGCTTGAAAAGGTTGGCTTCAGAGAAAAACAAGATTTTTCTAGAAGAGTGCCTTATTACTCTGAATCCCACAGAACTTCTTTATGTATGGGCACAGGCACCTAGAAACTAGATTTTAGTGTCACATTGTAGTGAGTATTCTTACAACCTGAAAGGAGATTGGGATCCCATTTTGCCAGGCGCTGTTCAAGAAGTAAGGATGGCAATAGAATATAAAGAGTAATCTTATGAACAAAGAGATCACACCATAGTTCTACTTGTCCTGGTTTGAGTGCAGACAACATACAAAGGCTGTCAGTGGCAGAGATTGGACAAAAGTATATGAGGTACATAAACTACAGGTAACAAAGTATTCAGAAATAGGAAAATAATAATTTCTGCACTTTTTTTTAAGCGATAAAGGAAAGTAAAGAAAAAAATAGAGAATTTGAACTGTTTTCTTTACAGCAGAGAGACAATATTCTCAAATCAATAAAATGCTCAATCAGTATCATGGAATGTCTATAACATCCCTACAATTTGGGGACGAAACCGAAGAAAAAAAGGATATTTCTTTGTACCCTGTATTATTTAAAAACTAGTAGTCACAGACTTTTTCTGTCTCTCTTTCATATTTCTCTTTCATATTCCTCTTTCATATTCTTAGACTCTCACTTCTCTGATTAGGCTTATTGAAACTGGTTTCTTCTATAAAATCATCATCTTTTTATTTCATTAAAAAAATAAAAAAGGGTGACAGTTTCCCCTTTTCCAAATGTCTTTGGACAGTCTTTGGTCTGATTGCCCTGACCCAAAGGGATCAGACATGATCCTACTCTGAGACAGCATTGCAAGGATAGGCCCAACGGGAGTCCCTCCACTGCATGGAGTGACCTTTAAATAAGAAACTTCATCCTTCTCCCAGTCTCTCAATTTTGTGTGAAACTACTTAGAGAGGAACAAGAGAATGAGAGAACCTTAAATAGAAAAATGGTTTGTAAATGACAGCCTATCCTTTTGCCATGTAACAATTTCTCAGTCATAATAACAGTACACATCTTTTTTCTTTTCCACCAGAATAACTGCATTTACCTTGCCATTAATAATTCACTACATAATCACTGTGGATTTGAAGAAGAGAGGATGAACCCTACCAAGAAAAGAATCTGACACCTACTGTCATATACGTTCTTCTCACCAGTAGACCTCATAAATGGCATTTTGTGCTGCTCTGCTGTATACACAAAGGAGGAGAAAAACTTGAAGGATGTAAGAAGTAATTTTTGCATGCTTCCATTGTGATTTAATGCGTACTTTGACCAGTTGTTTTTGCTAGAGCTTGAGCAATCTCCCTGTCTCTGAGAACCTACAAATCTCTAACAACAAACTGCTGCAGATGATCAGAGGAGTAACACTCAGATAGAGTCTAAATCTGGAAGCAAGGCAGATGCATATACTTTTATACCTATTTTTTTAATTTTTCATCTTTCTGATCTACTGATAATCATTTTGTTTTGCAGTTAGCTGGTGACAAAATGAACAGGAAGTGATTTCTCACAGGGACTCTCTTCCTTGCCCCTATGCTGTGATCATTCTGTTACATGATGATTGAAATTTATTTTGACTGAAATTCACCATTTCACTACCATGCTGAAATTCAGTAGGAAACCATTGTAAAACATCAAGAGTGGTGTTTCTTGCACATAGGGGGCCTATCTATCCATATTCTGCCTGACTGAAGAACAGACATCTTTTCTACGATTCATGTATCCATTTTGCTGGTCCTGAAAGGTCAAGGTATTGGTCTTGGCTTATACCTCGAAATGCTGAGAGTTTCATTATATGGTCTATCATGAGCTCGTGATTTTGCCATGGTGAACTTGGTAGCAAAAGAGCACCAATAACCTACTCTTCAATTTTCACTCTAGCAGCAAAACTACAGCATGACTTTGCTTTGTGTGGTGCGATCGATTCAAGGGATTTGTGTGCAGGGTTCAGTAGGTCAAATTCGATTGCTGAAATTCCAGAGTGTTGACATGCCCGAAAAACTGCAAACAGCATTTTGAACAGTATTAACGTACTCAGCCTGAACATCAGGCAATCAAAAATGTATGGCTATTGGAAACACATTTTGAAATTATTATTTCTATACAGGATATTTATTGAAAAGGCTAAGAAGGGTTATAAAACAAACATTAGATACAGGGGTACTGAACCAAATTCAGTTCTAGGTCAACACGTCCCAGAAAATGTTGTTCGTAACAATATTTTCAATCAAATTCAGAAGGAAGAAAAAAGAACATAAAGAACAACACAGACTGTCCTGCAATATCTTCAGCTGTCTGACACAGACTGTCATGTATATAAGTTCAATCCTGAGCAAAAACTGTTATCATGTGCATCTGAGAATAGTTTTACTTACTCCAAGAGCAGCCCCACATTATCTCAAAAATCTGGAATATCCAGAAGACCCATTCCTGAGTAAACCATGGCGACCTCACAGGCAGCATGAAGAGCTTGAATGACTGAACAGTCTCAGCACATGCCTTGATATGGGAGAGGACCCTCCTCTTGGGGGAGGATCAAGATGAAGGATCCTCATTTTCTTCTTGAGAAGGAGGAAGTAGAGATCTGTGAAGAAGGAGAGAGAGGAACACAGGAAGGAACTGAGGCTCCTGTTACCTAAGGCAATGAGCAAGGGAAATGGAGTGTGAGGAAGGAGAAGACAAGAGACCCCAACCATATTTCTCTGAACCATCACCTTTAATCTTACTGACTCTTTTATTTCACCAGCCTACCCTACTCATATGGACCTTACCAACACTTTGCCTCCAAATCTGTCACTGCCCCAGCCACTGAGAATCTGCTTTGGAAGATAGTTTTTTCACCTGTAGTACTGAAAAGCCTGGAAGAAGCTCCACTTGCAGGGAAAATTCCAAAGGCAGCTATAGTTTTCAAACTCCGAGGAAATTTCAGGGGACTTTTTGAGAGTTACCTGCCAACTGTCATAGAAATTGCTGAGCTCTTCCATTCTGGACACTCACAAGCCCGCAGTGTTTGGCCCCACTTGCAGCTGTTCCCAGAGTAATTTAAGTCCTAAGAGCCTCAGAAGAGTCCAGACACTGTTCTGGCTTTGAGTCTCTCAGTACAATTTTGTGTGAGGAGGTAATTCAATAAAACCTTCTTGGGAAATGAAATTCCTGTTTCACAATCTATCCTGGACTGAGCACTGACCCTGTGGACCTCTTTATGATTTAATCCTGCCCCTTCCCCAGGCTATGGTGAAGGTCCTCTGGGACTCCATCCTGAACCTGTGTACTCACCTGACAGCGTCCCTGGGCATGAAACCACAATTCTGCACAGTGTTTTTAATGCCTTCTGTGGACAAAATACCCCTCAGCTTTGCTCATCCTTCCCTTGTGGTGTACCAGAGGTGTTTTTTTCCAGGAAGGCACATCACTCTCTGTTTCATTTTCCCTCAAGGTGAATAGTATAGGTACCACTCTTTGAAAGCATCTGAAACTTAATCTACTGCAGGATTCCCACCATCAGCCTCCTTAGGTGGCTCATATCTGTAGTTGAGAGATTGTTTCCTTATCATTCCTGTACAGACCTGCCTTGGAAAACCAGCTTGTTCTGGGTGGAAACCATTTGCTTGTCCATCCACTTGAGAATGATTAACAGCCCTCAGCTGTTACTCCCGGGTTAGAGTTAATTCAAAATGATGCAGGAAAACCTCAAACAGACAGAGCTTGCAGACAAAGACCTAAATCACATAGAACCCAGGCAGAAATCTTAACCTGCAGACAGCAACTCCAAACCTCACACAACCAACCTTGCAGTGGAAAGGGGGAAGAGGTGAGGAGCCTGTGTGCCTACTCAGCCACCTGCTAAAGACTCTGCAGGCCAGAAGTTTCAGAGACAGAGACATGGACAGTGGGGGCTCTTGTCTGTGGGACAGAATAGAAGGAGAGACTTGGAGTTTCATTGTTAGACATCATATTAGATGACATTAGATCCATACATGTGTTTTCCTGTTCAGCTAATACTCATTTTTTACTGGCACTAAGAATCTCAGTGTAAGGATCTGGCTGCCAAGGTTCCACCAAAAATGTACTCCTTTCTTTCATTTATTTCATTGAGCCCAGCAGCAGCTGGGCTCCCAGTGGGCTCACTGCTCTGCCTGCAGATAGCTCCATGTATGCTGGATCCCTTATTTAAAAGATCTATGTATCTGTGTGTGTGTGTGTATGAGAGAGAGGAAGAGTTCAAGAAAATCCAAGAAGCCCTTTATTATTCTTCTTTCCCTTTCTTATCTTTTAGTTCTTTAAAGGGAAATTCAAAATAATTTACTCATTCCTATTTCTTCATCGACAATAATGTAATTCTCATTAGACCCATGGACGGGAGGTTATGTGATTCTGTATTTCAATATAAACAGAGGCTGGCAGATTAATTTCTTTCAATTTTAGTTGGAAATGCAAGTTAAACAGAGGGTTTGTTTTTCTCTTAATAATCATCCTCCTTTTTAAAAGTCTTATCATATTTTTGTACAATGGAAATAAGTAAGCTCCAGTTTTTCGCTAAAATGAATGGATATCATTTGCAGAACTGAAAAGGGAAGCCAGTTCATTAAGCTCACCACCATTCACAGTTATTCATAAAGTAGCCACATTAAGAAACCCTCAGTGTTTTACTTTGGTAAAATTTCACGTCAGCAGTCACACCATAAATGAAAGGGATTTCCAAGACAGAAAACATTCCTGGTGCACTGACTAAAATTCAACACCTTTCACAAACACTTCAGGTTGTTTCAAATTGTTCCAATTTTCATTATCTTGTATAGTCACAGCATTTAGAAACAAAAAAGACTGGAGTAAAAGCACAGGAAGTTAACATGTCAGAGGTCTCCAAATTAAAAGCAGTGTAATAAAAAGAATACCTAAAGAATCTCAGTGAGATTTCTGTACTGTGGTTATATATCAGGTTTAATCAGGTAACTTATGTAGCCAAAGCTTCTCTTATCAATTTAGCGGGGTTTTGTTTTTATCTTTTAGTGAGCCAGAGACCAATCTTAATTTTAACAAAGCTTTAATGTGTATGTGTGCCAGTAAAAAAATCCTGTGCATTTTAAATTACTTTTGGGCAGTTTCTTCAGTCTACTGGAGCCAAGACAGAATTTCTAAATTGTCAAAAAGATGCCAGTTTCAGGCGTCCTTAGGATAAGCCAATCTATTCAATTCGGACAAAACCCACCAGTACATAATAGTCTTTACAAGCTCATAAACCACCATACCACCCAAGATGTTAACAAGCTGGCATGTTTTGAGCATCAAAGATAGAGAGGAAACTGTGTTTACATGTTTGGCACAAAAACCAATGAGGAAAGTCAATTGGCCCTTTGTCTTGAGGGTCTGAAGAGCTGCGCTCTAATGTTTGGTTTCTTGGTTGGCACTTGTTCAAGTAATCACTCGTGGCCTGACAAAGCAGCACTTGTGTTTTATTAGTGGCCATGCTGAACTCTTCTGGCTGGGCTATGTTGTCTCTCAATAGAGCACTGCACCAGAGGGCACACTTATTTGAAAACACTAAATCAGAGCATGATGATCTTTGCCCGACAAATACAACCAAGAGAGGAGAAAAAAAAAGTGACAACAGCTCTCCTTTTGTTAGAGAAAGTGAGGAAACAACAACTGGTATGTGTGCATGTGCATGCGTGTAAGAACAGTCCTGAAACACCAGTGACAAAATGAGCAAAACTTTGTTCCCACAATGAGATGCTCAGAGCCAACTGGATTTGCTCCATGCTTGGGAACAGGACATTAGCAAAGCTAAAATTCATGTTGCTCACAACTGGGAGAGCAGACATAGCATTGGTAATGTCTCGGGTCAGTCTGGC
Organism: Nicator chloris; assembly: GCA_013400495.1. Lineage (NCBI taxonomy): Eukaryota > Metazoa > Chordata > Aves > Passeriformes > Pycnonotidae > Nicator > Nicator chloris. Next base: position 43,489 of record WAAE01005421.1, on the reverse strand, counting down.
ACCAGTGACGAAGCTACAGGCTCAGGAAGAATAATATGGTACAAAGAATTTGAAAGTGACTGTTTCATCTACTTAAAACAGGTAAAAGTCGGACCCTGGAGGATCGGGCTTCTTTATCTGATGAAACTCAAACCTTCAGTGCTCAAATACTTTAAAAAGCACAAACTTGTCAGCAAAATTGGGCTGAGATTTGTGATTTGGGAAATTGGACTTTCTTGTGAAACTGTTGATACTCCTTGCCAGAATGATGAGAACAAAGTTGCAAACTCTGATTCACAGCAGCAGCTCCACTGACTGTAAGAAATAATTGCACATAGACGAATTAACTGTTCCACTTATGGTGTCTGCATGTAAGAACCTTCACCAGTCTGGAGGTGGGGGGAAAAAAAAGCCCAGAGGGATACAAAAATGAAAAATAATGACTAAATTGAAGATCGTTTATCTCAGGCTATTTTGTTTAAACCATCTTTGCCTGTCACTTAGCATCTCCTACATAGGATATATAGAATATATCCAAGTATTGTAACAAAGTTTTATATGCCACCTCCACTTAGCTTCACTAATTTAGCCAGCCCATCTACTTTTGAGGCAGCTACCTATACATATGTTAGATGTATGCTTAATAACATGCAGTTTTGTAGCTCTAATCTCCAACATTTCCCAAACTTGTGTGGGTGTGAGACAAATAGTAGGTGGCTTCTGTTTAAAATATATTTTTAAAGGACAAGAAAAACATCCTAATAATTTTTGTTTTAGTGATAATTGAGTCTGAAATTAAATAAATGTAATATTAAAGACATATATGAAGAACTATTTTTGTTTTGATAGTTCAATATTTGAATGAATTTTGAAAATTTTCCTCTACTATGACTATTTACAATCATATTACAATTTAAATTATATAAATTGGGGAGGGGAAAGGAAATAAAATAGTGCAAGAGCCATGTCAAGCAAAAAAACCACAAAACCAAAGCTAAAACCTGTCAAAAGCAATCAAGAATGTGATCTCTGAGGTTTTTTAATTACATAAGGATGCAATGGTTTTTTGAAGTTCAAAATATGGTTCACAACACCCTTTCAAGAAAAAAAAAAAAACAAAAACAACAAAGAAAACTTGTTATATTTCTAACAAACTGAATATTATACACATTAATATACACATTAAATTATACACATTATAACTGAACAGTTTCTAAACTTTTCCTGCCACCAAAATCATTAACTGTGAAATTCTATAACAATTCTGGAATCATACCAGAGGGATAAGAAATTGTGTTTTCAGTAACTATATGTCTGAAGATTCAGCCTTTCTTAATTTTTGTACAAGGTTCTGGGCATAATTTTTGGCTTTCAAAAAAACCTGCTGTTAATAAATGTCATCTCCTGCTCAAGATGATCATCAAAATGATCATCAAATTGCATCAGGCTATATGTGGCAAATAATACTGAATTGCTTGTCTGATAAAACTCCAGTGTGATGGGTATAGTAAGGCATTTCTACATTCAGCTGGGTCTTGGTAGCTTCCACTTATCTATCCTGAGACTAAACTCTGCCTCAGGAGAATACCTTGTCGGATTATTTCAGGGTACCGCAAAGGATGTGCTACTTTGACACAAAATGTATTTTCTTACTGTAATCTTAAGGCTCCTTGGCACACTGGTCCAACACCCTCCCTCAGGAGATAACTCACAGTGAGTGCTCACTTGTACTTTCTAACCTGCCCTCTGTCAAATATTTAGAGGCTCAGGACTAAAATCCTTTAGCAGGAGCTAGTATCTACCCAGCAAAAATGCAAATAAAGAACTCCACAATTTTTTATTAACTGAGTCCAACATACCCCCATCTGTATATCCCCTTAAAAGGCTAACATGATAGAACTTTGGTATTTGACTCTGTTTTGGAGTACAAAATAGACATTATTTCTCTATCATACAGAAAAGTTTCTTTCTGTCATACAGGTCAGGAATCAAGCAATCCCCTTAAGAGTAGTGTAGGAATGAAAGAATAAATGCAATATATAGCTGACACTAAATCTTTTGAAAAACAGTCTCTATTAATTCAGACCTGTCAATACTTAGGTCTACCTAGGAGATCAGCAGTTTCTAAATTCTGCTTTTGTTTTCTCCTCTAAAATTTGCCATTCATTTCAGTAACACGTTTTTTTCAAACATTTTACAAGACTTTCCTTTTCTTAAGGGAAAGAACATAATACTCCCACTGGTTTAGGGATTACTGTTAACATGTGCATTGCAATGGTGTCAATGACACTTTAAAACACAAATAAGGCACGTAGCAGATAGAACAGCATAAAGAAATTTTCATTACTTCTTTCAAATTTAGACCCAACTGGTAATCAATTTCTTAAATTTCTGCATTATTTGTCCTCATGATTTCTCTGTGTTGGGTGATTTTAAAAGTATTACAGTGGGTTTTGATAACTGTGTATTATGGAAACTGTTTCCTGATTTACAAAAGACTAATTGCATGGTGTTGAGATGTATTTCTTACTATAAACAGGAATTATAGATTGATTATTGTTTCCTTCTAACAATAGTAGTCAGAATTAAGTCATGCATCTAGAGGTTCCACAGAGAAAGCTGCAGACTAGAGCAATCAAAAAAGATAAGAAAAATTTAATGCTTTAACCCTAGAATCAACTTTCCTCTGTGAAATGCAGTTATTTATTATTTCCCTACTTTTAAACTTTTTTCAAAATATTACCAGGGAAAATGCTGGGTTTCTATTTTTTCTCCTTGAAAATCAGATGTCCTTTTTTGAACTGACGTTTATAACCTGCTAACGTGGTATGTGTGCAGACACATGGAGATTATTTGCTTTGTGAATGAAAATTTTACAAAATATAAATCTTTGAGGGCTAGTATTTGTGTAGCATTCTTATAAGGCAAATTCAGTAAGGGAAATGTCCTCAGCACTTACACATTTACACATTTCTTGCTAGCACAAAAACCAAGTTTCTTACCTATAAAAGAAGGAAACAGAATCACATCATTTCAATGTGTAGCTGGGAAGTGAATGTAGCACTTTATAATACAAGTTATTTCCTGGAAGTTAAATTTATGACAAGCTGAACTAAAGCGAGCGAAGAAATGGTATCACACTATCACAATGTGACAGATACCTATAAAGGATGTGATTCTACAACACTGCCAGCAGAATTATGAAGAATAGGAAATGTTTTCAGGAATTTTTACCCTAAGCCTTCATGGAAGTTTAGAGACACAGAAATTTTAGTGCTAAAAAAGTACATGTGAAAAATATCTATTTTATCTGCTGTTTATGCCAATGGAAAGATACATTCACTGTGACAGTAGAATTATAAAAATACAACTCTTTCCTTAGATTTTCTTTGTTAGCAATATCTCTGTTTAGAAGAATAGATAAAGTTAGCATCAGTATGTTTCCTAATAGTGAAGCTTCTGCAACAGGGTTCTATCCATTATTATAAGTATGAACGCTTCTATGGATATATTTGTTCTTGGACACAGTTGGCAATATATTGCCTGAATCGAATGAAAACAGAAATAAAATATTGGCATATCATTTGAAAATTAATGACTCTTACATGATACAAGAGTATAAATCTCTGGACCTGAAAAATGGAGATATTAACGAATATACCTTCAGTATGAAACATTATCCAATTTCATCAACTTCCACAAATATACTATTTAATCCTTTAGTTTTCAGCAATTTCCTATAAGACTTGGAAAATCCCTCTACTCTTCTAAAACTATACCTTTTCAAAAGAAATACAGAATGCTAATTTTTGTCTAACCTTACTCAGACAAAGCTCTCATTTTCTTCATTGAGAACTTGCCATTAAAGTAAATAGTTAAACCAATGTGCTGCTTTAGTAACTGGCTAGGCTACTAAATCTGAACAGGGGCAGCTAACAACAGTCTGTTCATTTATTTCAAACTGCACCTGTCCATAAATCCTACTGATAATATAGAAAACAGAAGTCCGAATCTTCATATGTTTATATAGTAAGTTTATTTACAGTCCTAATTTCAAACACTTCCATTGTTTTCAACAACATCTGTGTGAAATTTTCCTGACATATTTGTTAGCTAAAAATTTTTCTTTAGTCCTTACCTTTGAGCTTTGCAAGCTCAACACGTACCCTTTACCTTGGCAAGTTATTTTTCCAGTGGTAGCATAATGAAGAGTCCCATTCTTAATGACAGGAAAGCAACACAAATTTGTGCAAATAAATTACATAGCCATACACAACTGCTGGAGACATGGGAGACAGACTTATTAAAGTACATATTTAAAACCGTTTTGTGTCCATATGGCACACTCAGTGCTTTTAAATTGAACCAAACTGCGCACGTGGTACTTTTACTTTGTCCTGCCTTTCATTTCCAGATTATGTGCTCATGGCAAATGAGAGGTATGCATGAATTTAGAAATGTAGGTATTTGCCAGAAAGATCTGGAGGATCTGGATGTTTCAGAGATACTGAAAGATCAGTATCCTCTTTCTTGCAATAGGAAAGGCAATGGACTATGTTCACTCTGTCCCTGAACAGATCTGGCAATGAGGTCTTGGAATTAGGAAACAGAGGGAGAACCCTCTGGCCAAGATGCTTTTGCAGAGTTGTGAGGATGGGCACATGCTGACTGAGGCACTTTGCTTCCACCAGCAGCTGCTTGGCCTTCCCACTCCATCTTAATCACACTGCCCATAGAGCTCCTCTCAATGCAAATCCCGGTGCTATAGAGCAGTGTGACATGGGCAGCTGAGGTCTTTCTTCCTTGCCAAAAGAAAGAAGTCTGTTTGTGGAGGGTCCCCTCCACGCTTGGATGAATGGATAAGCATCATCCCTGCACACATACTGCCCTTGCTGACTGAACATCATCATTTCCTTGGTCTAAGAAAGTGCTGACCTGAAACCTCAGCCTGTCTGAACTAAGGCTTTTTAATGCATCACATATGACTCTTGTGTTGAAGGATTTTAGTCTAAAATATAAGCAAATCAAACACAAGCACAATACTGTGGGTGTTACACGGAGCCTTAATTTTTGTGCTCCCTAAGGTCCTGTACACTTTGACAATAGCCCCGGTGGACAAAATCTCTAACCAGGTTTCTGAATAGAAAATCCACTTGCTGCAAGTTCGATTAAGCTATCTAATTTTCAGTCAAACACACTAATTTCAAGACAGGTTCTTCTGATGTTTTCCCTCTGTTTGCAATTTGCATCTTTAAATAGCTTGGTGTTTCAAAGCAGCCGTGGCAGTAAGGTCACAAGGTTTTATGTTAAATAGCAACATCCTCAGCTTTTTAAAGAAGAAACAGAGAGCAGCTGATCTGATGGCGCATAATTTTCTTTCTTTCCCTTTTTCTCTTTGGGCTAAGAAAGGAAGGATTGGAGCTTCTTATGGATCACAGACATTTTACTCTGGAAGAAAGAGCAGATCTATAGGTCTTTGTGCTTTCGAAAGCAACACAGAATCACAGGTGTCCTTGATTATCAAGAAATCCTCTTCTTTTCTAATGGTTTCCCTTTCTCTCCCTGAGAACAGCAGGTCATCTTTTGGGCATGAATATCTCATTTTAAGGGACACAAAATTCAATCTTAAAAGGAAAATTTTGAATAAGGTATATGCTGAATTTGAAGATTTTTAAAAAAGAAATGCTTGTCAACATTCAGTTTGTCACAAATACAGGCTGTGCTGACCCATCCATAGTAAATAGTTATAGTAAACAGATGTTTCTCAATCAATTCTGCCTGTGCTATGTTTCCATTTCTGAGAAACAGTGGTAACAGCATAGCAAATAAAGTGTGACACAATGACACCTTGCTTCAGCCTTTTTCCAGTAAAATTTCTTCTCCCCCCACCCCCTTTTTTTATGGTCACACAAAGTGGATTTGTGGGCTATAGCTACCCTGAAGCAGTTTTTTGTACCTTGGGAGACTGGCTGGTCAGTGGGATTGAAAAAGCCTGGATCTCATAGCTCCAAGCAATTTTGACAGTTGCTGAAGACATGTATCAGTAAATACTCTAAACTGAACTTAGCACAGCATCAAAGGCTCCCAAGCCGAGCTGCCCTGAAGAAGCTATTCTCAGCCCATCAGGGCTCTGGGACACACAGCCTCACACTGGAAATGTTGCTGGCTGAACTACACTATGGCTCTGCATCCACCAGATTGAAAATCAATGTGTTTTTATCTCATAAATGTAGATACATATAAGTTTGAAGGGGTGCAGCAAGAAATGCTGATTAAAATCATTGTAGAAAGAAATGGCTTTTGTATAATTCAATGTTCGTACATGTAGGTATGAATATATAGATGGGTGAACATGGGAAGTGTATCTCGACAGGTAAAACTAAGAGTAAATGCAGGGCTGCTTATACCTCACATATAGTGTGACTGATATATCTAAAAGCTTTGTGTAATCCTAAGCCAATTTTAAAATACTGATACATAAAAAATTAGCAAGGCATTCCTGGCAACAGGGAAAACATGCTTTGCCACATGCACAGAGGAAGATACGGATGTTCTGACCTACGTGGAAAAACATAAACAGAACAAAAATATCTATTTTGAAGCAAATATAAAGGTAATTTTACTACTGAGGCCTCTTTGGGGAAAACAGTGTAGAATGTGATGCATTGCACTTTTGCTTCACTTACGAGTCAGCAGTTACAATTAAGACAAAACAGTTGGAAAATTTGATTCAGTTGAAATCATTATATATTTTTCCCTTTCCAGAGAGCCATGTGATGTGGTAGAAGATAAGAAACCATGTCTCGTCATTCAATATTTATTAAATGAACCAAAATAGCCTGTTTTGTAGAAAACAAATTTCATTTTGCCTGTCATACTAAAACCTAGTGCCAGTCTGATCTGTTGTACAGTCTCACTGAACCCAGTGACTTTGAAGTATACTGTGTATACAAATGTCTTGCTGTAAGCAGTCCTGTGTACCAGCACGTGTGTAGACCAGCATGAACTTGCCATTCAGAGAAATACAGGCCTGTGAAGAAGGGGAGAGAATTCAGTTACCTTTTCTTCCTTATTTAGGTGCTGCAGAAGAATATGAAAGTAGTTCAACAAGGCAAATTATACAAGAACAGTTCTTTTGAGTACATTCTGATGTGTGCAAACATGACATATTTAATTAGTATTACATTCTATCTCTTATAAGAAATACAAGATTCTAGATAGGATAATTATCTTTTAACAACATACAGCTGCTAAACTTCTCACGAATATGGTGCCCAACATTGGTTCTTAGAGCACGTCACAAATAACCACTTTCACAGCAGAACATTCATAAATGTCACGTCATGGAAGACAAAAGCTACTGTAGAAAAAGGGAAACATTTTCGTTCTTATAGATAAAGGAAGGCCTCAGAACCTCACACCTGTGCAGCAAGCAAATGTGATTAAAGGCAGAACAAACAAGCAAAAACCCTGCATTAAATAGATCATGAATTTGCTTGTGGGTCTGTAACAGATGTGTTACTAAGGATGCTTTGTTTATCCAGTTGCAAGACTGTCGAAGAGAATCATTCCAGTGATGCTGCTTATCAAGCTTTTAATTCTGCTCAGGCAAAACTGTTAGCTTTGAAAAAGCAATTTTTTTTGCCCCTACTCTATCTGGCTGCACAGAATTTTCAAAGCACCACAATGTTGTAAAAAATGCCCTTTTAATCAGATTACCCTTGGCGAACGTCCCAAACTCAGGCTGAAGTGCAGTGCTTGTGGTTTCTCAACAGCTTACACTAAGCCTGCACCATGGAAATAATCTACTTTTAAAACCCAGGAAACAAATCGACTGCACTAAGGACATAAGTCGCTGTCATTAGGGAGTGATTAAGCTAAACATTTTTATACACTCTGGTAGCCCAGTTTCATATTGTGTACCTCTGTGCTGAGAGAAAGGATGGCACCCCAAATAACTGCTTGTTTGATTCAGGCACCCCCAAAAGATCTCCAAATTAAACTCCATTTTCCTCCAATAACCACAAGAGGAAAAAAGAGGGGGAGAAAGAGAGAGGGAGAGATTTGCTTTCAATTAATTAGAAAATACAGTAAAATCAGCTTTACAAGCAATAATTCAACTGAGGATCATGAGTTTGATTAAAGACTGTACACGATATTTTTTGACACACATTAGCCTCTCCTAAAAATTCTGTCACCTTATATTAAGTTACTGCTACTTGTTTTATACAAACATATTTCCTTTAATACATAATTTATATTGGAAATTCTGTGTGTTTTTGAAGAGGCAGCTACCATTTTTACAATTTCCCATTATAATGCTAGGTCTTCATCTTTCTGTGATGTTGCATTTTTCATAGTGGGAAAATACGACATTGAGACATTTGAACAGAAATTACTGTACCTCCCCCAATTTCCCTCTAACAAAACTGCAAAAAAAAAGGCTACGGATCTGACTCGAATCAAATTATCTGGCGTCTGAGACAATCTTGCAATTTCAGTACTTGCAGATCCTAAAGAAGAAAGGATCTAGAGGTCAGATCCTGCTGCATGAAGAGCAGAAGGTGTGTTTGTGGGAGGGAGTGTTGCTTTGTTTTGTGCATAGGTCTGAGCTCAGGTCTGACATAGATGACATGTTCAACTGGTCTAAGGTACAAATCAGGTCTGTTCTTGATTCCTACTTTGGACATTCTGCTGATAGTTCATTTCTAATTTATGAAGCATGTCATTAATCCTCAATCTGTCAGCCTTTTTTTGACAATAATTCAGTCTGACTGTTGAAGGATTAATATTTATTAAACACCCCGTTCTTTAGTAGTCAAAGAAATGCTCAATTCATTTCCGCGGTAAAATCTTCCAACTCGTAGCAAGCACTACCCCCAATCCCTTCATGCTCCCAGAGGCCAAATAAACCCAACGGACAACACAATAGGAATAGCAGATGACCAAGAGAAGCACAAGAGAAACAAAACAAAAAGGAAAAATAATGTAATTACAAGTAATCCTTCAAAAGACTTGGTAGTGGATTCATTTAAGGTATTCCTCTGCCCAAGCATATGTTTTCTCACTCTTCCTTCCCCTTCCAGCCCTCCCCCTCCCTTCCCCACTCATAAATTATTCATAACCTGATAAATATGCAATTTCAAAAAAGTGCAGACACGGCAGCACTGCATTAAAAAAAAAAAAAAAAAAGGCTTGTGCTTTTCACACAGAAGACCTGAGCTGCACTTAACGGATGACAGATTTTCCAGCATTCAAAAGCTCTATTATATATATGATAGGAGTAAGACAGTATTTCTGGTCTGATTCCTTGCTAGACATGTTGTGAATTGTCTGTGGAAAGCTGTAACATAAAACAAATGGTGTTGTTGGTTTGGTTTGGTTTGGTTTGGTTTGTTCTTTTTCATTCCTTTTTGAAAGACAATATATGGTGAAAAGCAATGATGTTCCCACCATTTAAAGTTTGGCTCAGTGCATGTTTTCAGGTCATTATAAAATTGGGGAGTGAGTACTGCAGGGGAAGGAGCACAGCCACATGTTTTCTCCTGTAGCCAGTGCAGAATTTGCAGGTAGAGCACGTGCTGTAAGTAATTCTCCAGCGATCCCACTGGGAAGGTCTCCCTCCTCCCAGAGTCCCCCTAAGCAGTGGTCACTTATGGGCCATCGTGTGGATGCTCTTCAGGGGCCAATTTCACAGGCTCAGCAGCAAAGTGCTGCGCCTGCTGCTTGCATGCAGGTAAAGCCCACCAGAAGTAAGATGCAGGACGAGGCGCGGAGTACCTCCATTTTGTGGGCTAATTGCTTGATTACCACACTGAAACAAAATGGAGGAAAGACTTTCTTTCCTTTTTTTTTTTTTTCCTTTTTCTTTTTTTTTTTGTGAAAGGAGCCCTGGGCTGATGTGACAGAAGAGACAAAGTATCGGGAGAAAAATGGTGCTTAAGGAACATCAGTCATAAAATCACTAATATGAAATGGAATATGAGAAATATAGATAATGTGTACACATTCTTACGGCTAATAAATGCAGAGGACTCACGTACAGTTGATCTTTGGGTTTAGCAACAGTTAGAACATAAAAATGATTTCAACCCATGAAGTGTAACCTTTTGGATGAACATTTAAATTGGAAACACCATGGGTAAGAAATAGACCTCAGCATTTAATTTGGACTGGTTAGTTGGAAGCCTGTATTTACTGTAAAATAATTTCAAATTTAATTAAATAACAGTGCTGATGCCAGTCACATCAGGACTGTAAAGATGATTAATTGCATGCTTAAATGAAATATAAACTGCCTTAGAAGTAACATCAATGCAGAGTCCTGTAAGCAGACACCATATGATAGATTTAAACACACGAGCCTACCTGCACCCCTTAGAAACATGCCACGATTAAAAAAACAGGCCCTATGTCTAAATGTAGCTGCTGTACCAAAAGCCTTTTATGAGTTTCTACTTTTCAGGCAAGCCTGATCTATTTTTTCTCCCCCTCTTGAATTTTTTTTTTTTTTTTCATTTTGCAGGAGAGCTTTCACATGATTTGCATTGTCATCTCATGGGCTGGCTATCGATAGGCAAACAGGGGCTGAGGCACTGTAATACGGGGCCACACTGTCACAACAAGGCAGCTGGACCGTTATATATTCCACTTTGTTTCCATTGTATTTCAATCCTCAGAAGAGCAGGACAAAGGGCCTGACAGAGTTAACCATGGATTGTCACCTTGATTTGTCCAGTCTAGCAGATATGCAGAAATGAATGATATTCTTCTTATAAACAAAACACAGAAACAAATAAGCTGGCAAACAGCATTTTCTAGACTGAAAAATCTGCAAGAAAAAAAAAAAAAAGAAAAAGAAAACAAAAAAATATTCAAGTATCTTTATAGATGTTACATCCTCCATGGGGGAAATAAAAGCAGGAAGAATCCTTAGATTAGCATACAGGAAAACCCTTCCCGTGTAACACTGTCTATCGAATACAGCAGAAGAAAGCTCTCTGACTAAGGGCTGGGTTCTCTTCAACTAATCTGCATCATGTTGGTTTATTTTTCAGGAACACTATGACAGTGCTTCAAAATAGAAGTTTTTTATCACAAATGTAAACCCTTTGGGGCAGGGAACATTCCCTGTGTATGATAAACTTGTTTGTGGGACTATACCCTTAACACTGTATAGGGAGGTGCAGTTATACACATGTGGAATATAGTAAACAAAACATTTCCTAAAGAGGTACCAAATTGAAATCTAATTTTCTAAAAAAGTAAAACCAGTGAATGCAGTTACATTTCTACACTTAATATAGCTCTGAATTAAATATAAAGAGTGTCGTATTTAACAATTACTACTTAGAGAGATGAAAAGCAGGCAATTGCTGAGGAAATTCAGTGGTGAAGCAAGAATTATAATTAAAATACATGACTGCTTTTTTTAAAAATTTGAACAGGTTCAAGTTTTAACAAAATCATGTGCAAAAGAAATTAAAAAATCCAACTTAAAAAAAATTAAATGAATCCGTTGTCTTTTGCCTTCTTTCTGTGTATATAAAAATTCTGGCTTATGCTTCTGATCAGTAAGGCAAATTGAACTGAATAAAAAAGGGAGATGACTCAACAGAGCAAAGGTCAGTTCTGAAACACCTTAATTTTTTATAGACGATGAAAATAAGCAGCAAGAAACCTTGTTGTGGTTTCTGACAACCACGTGTTTATTAACTATATGGAAGACAGAATCAAACTCTCGTTTTGCTTATACAGCACACTTCACCAGAATGGACAAAATAGTTGCCTCTGAAGAAAAACCGTTTGGAAACACATCATTTATCCGTCTTTTTTATTTATGAGATAAGCCTTATCAGAAGATGTGGTATTACATATCACAATAATGTATTCACTTCTGAGCATGCACTATTTTAAACAGACATGAAAGACTAAATGCATTTATTATTTTAGCATTGCTATTAGTTTTTAATAGTAGATTGGATGATTTTTGAACTTGTGTATACATTTCATTATTTCACTTGGTGTGCACTAGGTCTTTTAACAGTGCAAAAACACACAGTAAAATATAACATGCCATAGTACAATTTTAAGTATCTACTTGAAGCTATATTATGCATCAGAAAAGGAGAAAAAAATATAAATCTTACCCACATACTGGAATGCTAATGTGCATCCATCAAAGGGCTACACATTCATAGTAAAGGTTTCAGCCCAAAAAAAGCCCCTTGCATTATCGCATACGTGCAAAAATACGGAAAAAAAAAGAAAAACTCTTTTTTCCTTTACCAGAATTGTTGAGGAAAACCTAGGTACACCAAAAACCCCATTTATTGTCCAAGAAGAAAATTGCACAGATTTGTCTTTCCTTGGAATTCTATGCAGCCAACCGTAATAGCTCTTTGACAGTTCACCTGACTGCAGCAGAAATGGGAATGTGATGGTTACAGTGGATGACAGAAAGGGGCCATTTGAAGTGCTATTATGCAGTTTACATGAGAAGATTTCCACAGATTTTGGTTTTATTTAGTTATGTTATGTACATTTTTTGCCTTTTTTTTTTCTTCTTTTTTTTTTTTTTTTTTTCCTTTACCTAGCAGTGTATGTCTCACAATAACACAGAACATATTCTTTTCTGGAGCTACCATATAGAAAAGAAGACCTTAAAATCTCATTAGTATTTCCAAACTGGCTTGGGAGAGTCACTGTGCTTCACTACTAAAAGGGGAAATGTTCTGTACTCTCTTGCCCTGACCACATTTTAAAAGACTGTTATGCATGTTTTATTTCACTCAGTTTACCCAGCAATTTTAGATAAACTAATATAATCCAGGTATTGTATGTTCATACTTAAGCAGAACCATAAGTGGAAGAATAACTTTTTTTTTAATAAGCACATTTGGGGGATGATTGGAAACCTTTTGAATGTTAAGAATTGAAAGGCTATCCTGTAAACCTTACGCCTTGAAAAAATAATCTTTGAGCACCTTGCTGGAAGGACCCAAATCTGCAATCTCTCATTAGGATAAATGGTCTGACTGAAGCTAATAAGTCTTCTCGGAAGAGTAAAACCTCCTCACGTGAGTCAGCACTTACAGCGCTGAGCCGTGACATTTAAGCATTTGATGGAAAGAATCAAGGTGTTTTTGCTTTATGGCATTGCTGTGCTGTACAAGTCTCTCTGTTCAGTAACAGACGAGCCTAAACCAATGAACAAATACCTACGGTCCTTTTTGTATCCAGATAACATACAGAAAAACATGATGGTGACGTGCTGGTTGCTTAACACTGAAATGTTTAAAAGAAAAAACACTGTGTGAGAAGATAAAAGGGTAAAAGTGATAATGACTGAGCTACACTGTCCTAACTTACTCTGCATTTGCATATGGTTTATAATTTTATAAAGGAGAGAATCCAAGGAATTGTACCTTTGATATATTGTTAAGCAGACCGTCTATGTCTCTATTTTCTGCATAGGGTCAAGACTGTTGACATGGGATTAATCAGCTGTTCCTCCTAAACCATGAATCAGGACAAATCGTTGTCAGTTTCATACAGTACAATCACTGGAAAACAGAATTAAACATAGAAAGCACAGAAATATGTGAAACCAAGCAGAAGTTACAGGCAGTAATTGCAACATTGGTGTAATGACAGATCCTTTCTGCTTTTGCATTTTGAAGAATTTCAGCAGTAATTACAAAAAACAATGCTTAATTTTTCTGCCACTTTCTGAAAATGCAGTGATTCTTTGAAGCATATTGTTCTCTCAGAGCATGATATTTTACTGAAATGTAAAAATTTTGCATCTCTTTCCATAAGCAGTTTTCTTCCCATGCGTATTTTGTCCAATTTACAAGCAAAAAAAAGATTCAGTTATCTTCTGAATATCTTCTAGAGAACATACACCTACACATAAATGTAGCCTGCCACCTGCATTGTTGTTAGCTTATTTGTCAGGCTGTAGCATGATAGGATTTGAGAATATTGGGTGCAAAGTGTCTTCAGGAAGAGGGAGAGAAATCATTCACCATTAGAGATAAGTATGACAAGCTCCCTTTTACACTAGGATACACTTGTATTAAACAGAGTGGCGGGGTGCCTGAGTGAGATAGCATCTATTACCAATGATGACATGAAAATGGACACTTATTAATCACTGTTTTCAAAATAATTATCCATAGCTTTATAAATGCTATAACTAAGGCCAGATTCTTCCCCTAGACATTCCCTAATATTCAAAATACTGCTTTCTCTTTGCAGTTAAAACTTGAATTATTTGGTAAAACAGGTTTTGTAAGTGTGCAGCAAATATGCAACTTATTAATGATTAAGATGTTAATATAAAACAACATACAGTTGTTTTAGAAATAAACTGTTTATAGGTATTCAAAATAGGTCATAATTACTCAAACATAAACACTTGATCTGATCTTTGTGATATTTCATAAATACTTTTTTGAAAGCTCAAATATCACATAAAATCGTTTGAATTTTTACCTACAGAATGGGTTTTTTGTGGGTCACAAACAATATTTTCCATTATATAGGATATTTCACTAAGAGGGGATGTAAAACAAAGATTATGGAAGGAAAAGATTTGGAGGACTTTTGCCAGTGAAAGTACTTTTGCTGATAAACAGCTTTTATGTGTTTTGTGTTTTATTTATTTCCAGCACAATTCATTGTAGAGGTTAAGCCTCTCTCAGATTTGCAATCCAACCATTGTATTAATATGAAAAACTTCCATAAACAGCTCAGACAATGTAATGTCCTATATTCAAGTACTTCATATGCACAAAGCATATCAAAACCATATTTTGCCTCTAGTAGTAATTATGTGTGTATTTTTTCTTATATATATTTGCATACATAGTGCTATATAACACTATAGAAATATATTATTTAAGGGACTCACTTTGGAAAAATCCATTATCTTCACTAGATGTGGATATACTGCTTTTTTTTATGAACATATTTTATTTAGTGTTTAAAAGGAAATTACAACATGGCATTATGAAAAAAATCTATTTATGTTCAGAAAGTACACATGCATGGATGCATGTGAATGGCTACGGTCTTTTACAGCTTTTTCCAAAAGTAACCATATGAACTCAAATTCCAATAATTTTACTTCTTGTGAGTCATCTTATATTACATGATGGCTAAATTTTATTTTATAGAGTTGCTCTAAGTTCTAATTGACTACAATAATCATCTGATATTTTAATTAAAAGAATTCAGGATGTAATGCCAGACTGAAAACATGTAATCATATAGCAGTCTTAACATGTTGCTGCTTTATTCCAAGCTGTGTCCCAAAACCAAGAAATTCTAGATGGAAAGAAGTCCATTTAAAAAAGCCAGTAAAGAAATACGAGAATATTGTCTGGATTTGGAATAATAATTGAATATATATGTCTAGGAAATGTAGGCATTTCTAATTTAAATAAGATTTTGGAGGTAACAGTCATTTTACTAATGATGAAAAAAATAATATGGCAACAATTGTTTGCTTGGCGTAAATAAAAATGATGTTTACCACAAGCTCCTGTAAATGTTTTGACAATGATTTATAAGTATGTCTAGTAAAAATATTATATTTTTCCCATTCTAGCAGACAGCTAAATATTTTATAAATATAATTCAAAGTAATGTATTGGTTTATTTTGAATACTTTCTTCTTTTTTTCCTGATTTTTTTTCGCTTAATAAAAATGCCTCCTCCCCTAAGAATACTTTAAATTAAAGCAGGTAGTTTATTTTTGTTGTTGCCGAAGCGGGTTGTTTTTCTTTCCCCCCTAATACTAATTTGGTAACTTAAGCAGCTCTTGAACATTTGCAGTATATGTTATTAAGGACTAAGCCTTAAATTTATTTGTATAGGTAAAGAACCTGGTATTGCACAGGTCAAGTGGTTTCAGCATGAACAATAAAGCAATATACGTAAAGAGGTGTTAGTGTCTCCTTTCTGAATCCCTTTTTTATTTCAAAGTGTAAATATGGTTATAAATCACATTACCCAATGCATACAAATGATCTGAATTACAAAATAGACTGGAATATCTGCATCTTCTGTTTAACCTGTGGAGATGACTCATAATTGAATGGGACTATGGATACTATACTTATGTATAAACTTCAACTAACTCGTTTTAATGATAAGTGCTTCATGAAGGAATGAAGAATGTGTCTGAGATACGTGCAGGATTAGCTTTCCGTACGGCAACTAATCCACTAAATGTCTCTCCCAAAACTCTCACCTTATTTATTCAGAACAAATTGTCCAAAAGGATATACCACCTCTGCACTTCTCTATCAAATGGCACTTTTTTGTTTAAGACAGAGAAAGTGTTTCTCTGTTTAAGTCTAATAAGAAGTATAATTAGTAAAAAGTACCCATTTTAGAAAGGTTATGATCAGCACAGCTTGTTTAAACACCCATTTTCCTTTGTGCATGGTTTGTGCCATACACATACCTCTGTCCAGAGAAACATCTCTTTAGAAACGTCTACAAACATTAACCCCCCAAGCCATTGGATGTAGCCAGAAGGTTGCCCTGTTACAAAAATTCCTCTGCCAGCAGTGTGCACCATTTGGAATCTCTCTGGACAAATGCAAATCTGCCATAGGAAAGACAAACACCCTTTCTCTGCAGGCAGTTACTGTTCGTGTTTGAAGATGAGATCTGGAGGGCAATCTGTGGTGGTGACCACTTCTTGAAATGTATGTTCTCTACATGAAAGACTAAAAAACAAAAGCGTATCCCCACTTCCACCATGATATATTTTTAAAATGCGTTCAAATTGTGATTTTTGATACATGACATGTGACACTTCCTACATGAAAATCAGATGGAAACCCAGACTTTTTGATGCCAGCTGCTACACAGAAGACAGCTATTCATATTTGGAAACTTATACTTTCCCACTGAAACACCTGAAAGTTGCCTGGAAGGTTGTGAACACTTGACTATTTGGCAAACTAAACGCCCTGTAAGATTTAAGCACTCATCAAATATAAAAGAGTTGTGTAGCAAGTACTCAGCCTGACTCTGGCACTAAAGGACCACCTCTGCCTTCTTCTGGCTCTGGCTTCCCTTGCCTCCTGGAGAGCAGCAAAAGTCCTGGAGAGTAATGGCCTGGAGACTGCTCAACACCGCTAACCTCCTGTTTGTCAGGACGAAACAAACACCGCCCTGGCATTTTGAAAATATTTTGTATCTTGTTGGCCTGCACGATCTGGCATCGTGCCCCACACTGCAGCATGTGGGACTGAAAAATACCTGAATCTCCCTTGGGGAGCCCTGTTAGAGACACTCCTTGGCCATGAACCCCCGCTGCCTTTTGCTCTCAGTGAGAGCGTCGGGTGGGTGCTCTCTGTCACCTTGTGGCCACCAGGCTGGGGGTCCCCAGGGCAGGAGGAGGGCTGCTAGGGACCCTGCAATACTGAGCACATGGCTCAGGGGCTGCCTCCACCTCCTTCAGCCTTATACCTCCTCTTGCCATTACGTGAAGATCCTGCTGTGCCCAAACTGGAAAGAGCCAGCTCTCACACCCTGCCTGCCTGGTAATGAGTTTCTTAATAGAGCAACAAAAAGAAAAAGCCTTTTCTTTGTGAAATGGTAGGGGGAAAAAAAGAGGAGTGGGATTGAGCTTCATAGGATGAAGATATAGTAGGAAATCTGCTTTGCACTCAAAATTCTCCCATATTAGGCCCAAACAAGGTGATATTACAAGTGTATGCCACAAAAGCAATCAAACAGCAGGGAAGGAAACACACTCAAGGCTGTTTCCATAACAAATCTTGCATGAACTTCATAGCCTTTTCATAGGGAAGGAAATGAGGAGGCCAGGTAGTGTCCTGGGTGTGACTCTGCTGAGGCATAAACACTTGCAATGTGTATGTAGATGTGCCTTTAGGGGCAATGTGTGTGTGTATGTGTGTGTGAGGGAGAGTCAGGCCAGTTCTTGTTTATGACTCATGAGAGACAGAAACAAGTGTATTTACTTGCAAATGTGTAAAGGACATCAGTGGAAACAGGATTAGTCCAGTAATATTATTCCTTGGCCAAGATCTACTCTAGAGAAGGTCACTTAGGTGCAAAGTATGTGAAATTGTTATGACAGCTTTTTTAGTGTTAATTTGATAAAAAAGGTATGGTGCAAATAAAATGGTACACACTGTAAAAGGCTCCCCAGCTGGCTGAAAGTCCTTTAGTACCAACCTGAGACTCTGTCAAACACTGAAGACCAAATAATTTAAAATTATTCTTAGAAAGGAACATGTTTTTTATTTTGATGAGAATTTTGTGAGCTTTTGAAGGAAGTCCCCATGTATTCCAGCTGCCTGATACTGCTCTACTATTTAAATCCTGAAATGTCATACCTATTAAGAATCTGGTAGGATTTACCCATGTTCTGCAACAAAAGAAAAGATCAGTTCTGATGTCTGAAAAACTATTTTCTGCTCATAAACTAATACTGACTTCTGTTACTGAGAGAGAGAGAACAAAAGGATATGCTGGGGACAGTGGAAGCTGTGAAGCACTTCTAAAATTGCCTTGAGATGTACCACCACTCCCTCCATGCCCCATTTTTTGGATGCTGAACTTGGTATAATTTTCTAAGGGAACTTAATTTCAGACCTCAGTGCTCTGCTCCCCTGCTGAGAGTCACATCCAGCTGCAACCCCAATTCCAGAATGAAGGCATTTCAAGTTGCTAAATATTTCTGAAAATCTCACAAATCTGAATTCATTCTTGTTTTCAGCAAATAATTCTGCAGCGTCAGGTGTTCTGGACTGTATATAAACATCCATTTCTGTGTTTTAATACACTGAAACCATCAATACATACAGTAAATGCAAGCTTACCCGGAGGTTCAATTGTATTGCTGTAGTTTTTCTTTTCAAGTCACAGAACACTGGAATTCTTTACTATGAAAGCTTCACGCAATATTCTTTAGAGGATATCAATGCTTTAAAAACAACGTCTAAAAAATGAAAGATTTTGCCTATTTTGTTCAAATGAATATGCCCTAAGTTATGCTTCTCAGTTGTCCCAATTTATTTTAATATAAAAAAATCTAATCTCTGCTTGTAAAGCAGATTATGCATGTATTAAATTCTTTAAAATTAGAATATACTTAATGCCACATTAGTTCCAGGCATGCAAAGCAGGAGAAAGAATTATACACCTAAACAACAAGAATGATTTTTAAGCTTAAGTTTCTACTTTGCTCCAATTCTCATTTGGTAAAATAGAATTATGTACAATCTACCATTTAATGAAATGCACTGATGAATTAATTTTTTGCCAAATAAATCACAAAAGAAAAGATTTAAAACAGCCAATATTTCTAATTGAGGGGAAAGCAAGGCCAATGCTTTGTTTCAGCTGTCTATAAAATTTGTACATCCTGCTCCTTTTCCCTTCCTCATCCTCTCTTGCCTCCAGTTGGTAAGGTAAATTCCGCTTTGCACTTCTAAGCATGCATTCTGGTTTTATGGTCTTGGAATAATGCTGCTGACTTCCCTCAATGCAGGAAGAGGTCAGAGCTCATTTGGACTAGGGCCTAAAACATACGAGAACTATGGGCCCTTTTGTCCTCAAGGTCCATGAGCACAAGTTCATTTATGGCAGCTCGCCAGCCGTCGTTGTGCTGTGAGGTTATTGTTCCCCCTTTTCTGCCATGCCATCCGAGGACTGCTGCCTCCACGGCTGCAAGTGTGTCATCTCCCACAGGCGTTGTTCTTCCTATTAAATCCTCCACAGATCTTGCTTTCTCAGGGCCTGGGATATGTAGGTTTGTTTCCCTCAGTTATTATTCTTGCTACCCGAAGACAACAAGCGGTTTGTGATCACTAGGTGTTGTGGGGATGGGTGCATAAACTCTTAAATCAAAAATACCAAACAAACAAACAAACAACAACAAAGACCAATGCAATGGAACAGTCATTCATTCATCAGAAAGGGGATCTAGTGGCATAACAGCTCTCACAGGCTGTAGAAGAGACAATGAGGAGGCTCAAATTTTTTAAAATTAAAAGGAAAGAAAGAAGAAGTGGAGCATCATAGAGAAAAAAAGACTGAACTCAGGCATACAGCACAGGCACTCCACCTGTGCTGCCCATCCAATATGTGCAGCCGTGGTTGGATGAAGTGCTGCACGTTGAGTAAATGTCAGTGGATGTAGCAATTTTAGCTCACGTAAACGTTTAAAGGAATTTACTGCTGAGTGCACTGAGGTTTACACTTAGCCTGGGGAAGCACAGAAAGGAGATGGCATCTGGTCTTCTATTGTACCATGAAGAGTTCTTGATGTATTAGAAGAGATTTGGCTTCAGAGAGGGCAGCCTTGCCCTTAAGGCAAAGCTCCTCCTGACCCCTGTGGAGACGTGATTTGATCCACTCACTAAGGTCTGTTTTATGGGATAACGCTGGGAAAGTTCTTCCCATTACCCTTGCTGGAGTGGGGAGGTTGTGGCCTTTTCTTTATAATTGATGCAGTGCCAGCATTTTAGAGGACAAACTAGGGGATAGGATGTAGTAAACAGACAACTCATCCTGAAGGGAAAACAGAAAGCTTTCTTGAGTGTTTGTTGTGTTATCCCTTATTTGAAATTCTGTTTATGTTGCTAAAATTTGCATATATTCTTTTTAATGAATACTACTCAGCTGAGAGACAGTGAAAGATGCAGAATGTGATGCTTGTTAATACCAGTTCATTAAATTAAGCCAGACCTGATTTGCAAGAAAACCCTATGTTCTTGAATTTCACAGACGGCCTGTGAAATAATTTTCTCCAAACTCCTCTAACTATTGGATTGTGTCTATCTGTTTAGCTGAAGTGCTTGGGCAGCCTTCACTGTCAGGGTGTTTAGGTATCTCATGGTCTGCTAATAGATTTAGTTGCACAATTTCTTATTCATCAGATTTCTCTGTCAGCTGCCTCAGTCCGCAGTGCCTTTGGCAGCGTTCAGCATGGGGCTTTTTAATACTGACTTTTTCTGTTGCTAAGGCAGGAGCTCTGTGTCCATGCCCAACCTACTGCCCAGCATCAGCTACAAGTGCCTGCTTCTCTACAGCCATTTACTAAACTCCAAGGTGAACACCACAGGAAAAATATAGAAGGTATTTTATGTCTGCATATTGTCTTTTATGTCAAGGCCTACACTTATACGTTCCCATAAGGCTTGGTCCCGTGAGCCATGTGCTTCAACAGGCACTGAGAAAAAAAAACAGGACTAAGCTGTCAGGACTCCTCCAAGGCACATCTCTAGTCACCTCAGAGCATCGTTCATACTCCAGCTGAACAAAGCTCTAAACCTTAACTGTAGCATGAATCAGAAGCAATAGCAAAATGTGGGACAATTCTTTTTAATAACGCTCTTCCTTTATAACCTTTCCCTGGATGAAACATCTCTCTACATAAGTTGGCAGCCTGGGATCTTCTATATTTTAAGGCAGGATGTTTGTGGGACTAAGACACAAACAGAAACACAACATTCACTTGTGCGTGCTCAACCATGTTTTGCTTTGGTGTTTTAAATTCTTTTGATTATTGCACTGATTACACCTATGGATCAAACCATCAGGTACAAAAAAGTTCTCCATCTAAAACTTTACATGTTGTGTAACCAAATTAACTAATCATGCTCTTCACCATTTAGAGTTAGAGCTGGGTTTCCTGCCCTGCTTCTCAAAGTCATCTTTCTGTGACCATCCTCTCTCAGTGGGTACCTTCTGCACTAACAGCCAATCAGTGCAAGAGACTCACGCTTGCCAGCAATAAAACTTTAACAGAAGCTGAGCTCTAAGGATAGGGATTCTCCTGCACTTTAAAAGGAAAGAAAGGACAAAAACCTCACCTTGTTCAAAAATTGTCTTTGAGTGTACCCCAAACATTCATCACAAGACACTCAGAGACATTTCCCTCTCAGCAGACAGGAGATAAATGTGTACTGTGATCCTCAGGTCCCTTCCTACTCAGGATATTTTATGAACCTGAACTTTCCAAATCAAAGTTCCCTAAGATGTGGAAATTGATGCCTATCCTAAAATAATCTCTATTTTCAATCACAGCACTTCTAACAGGTATTTTATAATGAAAGACAAACAAAAATAATTTTCTCAAGTGGTATATTATAATATTTCTTTCTTTCATCACAACTTATGAAAACTTCATCTAGAAATTAACCAGTCACCTGAAATAAACATGCACAAACCCCTGGCTCCCTATTTCACTTCATAAAGTTAAATGTCTGCACTCCATCCTACCCATCCTGAAGAAACTGAAGGTGAGACTCAGTTTCACCTTCTTTTATTTATTTATATATTGAGACACCTTTCTTTTATTTATGTTTTCAATAAACATATTCAGACATATAAACATTAGAAACATTCTATTCTGCAAGCTGAGGATATCCAGTTTTATATCTGTAATGTCACCAGAGGCCAGTTGTAGCTTTGGACTGCATCACCCGATGTGCCCATCCTTAAAGTGTAAAACAAAATAATGCTGCAGTGTAAGATGGAGCAACAAATTCAGTCATTCTCTAGGAAAAGTAGTTTTAAACAGAGCTAGATACCATATGTCTTTCTAATTACTACCACAAGCAAAGAATATTGCTGGATTCCATTAGTGCAAATTGCTTTGCAACTTGCATTCCATGTATCAAAAAAAAAAAAATCCCTCTGATATGAGAAATAGCTCTTTCCTCTCATTCCTGCTACAAAATCATAACAAACTCAGTAAGATGGAACAGTATGACAAGATGAGGATCTACAAATTAGTCCTTGTATCAGCTATTTGTCTAATTTCTATGTATGTCTTTGCGTGTTTTCATAGTTCATATGGTTCCAGAAAAACACCTATACATAGCCATAAATGCTCTCCTAACACAAATTCTAGAATGGCACTGGGGAATCCAGCCTTTTGCTGAGTCAACTGCTGTAGTAACATCCCAGAACAATGCAATTTAATTCTAGTTATTTTTTTAACCTTATTAGCTCACAAATTTAGGTATCAATGAATTATAAATATCAAGGGAAAAATAAGATAGTAAAATCTTGCCAGCTGTGGACAATAACAGAGGAAGCAACAATGGACTTCTACAAGAGCAAACTAGAAATGTCTCAATGCTGTTCTGTAGTGCAGTCATTTCTTAAGAGAAAATCTTGTCTTTGCTTAGATCTGGGTCAGCAAGAAGGTACACATTAATCTGATGAATGTCCTGCTAAATTCAGTGGGCTATTCAAATGCACACTGTCACTTACCTCAGATATGTTTACAAACAAAGCCACAGGTAGTGATAGGTAGTGTAGGTAGCATTCTTAAAATTGTCTGGGTGATGTAAGGCCTCACAGCCTTTTGGCAATGCCAAATCCTCAGGAAAAAAACCCCAAAAGCTCAGATTGTCCAAACATTTAGTGATCCCCTGAAATATTCAGCCCCAAAGTAGGAGCTTCTGTTGCCATTTAGAGCTGAGGGAAAGCTAAACCCCTTGGGAAAAGCAGTGCAGTAAGAGTTCACTTGGGGTGGCAAGAACTAGAAGATTCTGATGGAGGGGAGCTTGGGCACATACCTCTACTGGGATAGATAATTCTTCTTACTCCATACGGTTAGCAGGGTCTGTAAAAAAAACAAATTTGGGTTTTGAGCAGCAGTTTTGTGGATGTGCACTAAATGATGGGCTTAGACACCTTTTTGGAGATCAGTACTAATTCCTTTGTGCTAATTATACTAAAAGAAATCTGAAATTCTTTTGCTGTGATTCTTCCTCTGACTTCAGACCAAGTCTGAAAAAAACCAAAAAATTATCAATGGATGCATTATATTTAAATACCCTTTGCATGAGATGAATATAAAATGGATAAAATAACCCAACTCTGAACTCAGCCTTGTTGTCATGCTGTGTGACACACACCTTTGCTACCTTCCCTCTCATAAGAAGTGTAAGAGATTCTATTTTTATTTCTGATATTTTAACTCTGTTAATAGAGTTGTTAAAGCAACTGCATGGAACTGGACCTTTCAACACATTGAGGAATAAGTCAGATGAAGAACTATGATGTTGGGTTGTTCTTTGTTGAACAAGAGAGGTTAACATTGAATTCCTTGTAAATTAAATACAAATGTGGGTACTGATGAGCATCACCCATGTAAGGACAAGAGTCTGTTCTTGATGGAAGAAGTAGTGCAAAATATCTTTTGTCACTTGCATTGGAAAGAATTGACCTCATAGCTTGAAGGGAAACATGATAAAAGACAATCCACAATCACCTTATGATCTCAGAAGTAGAATTTCTATACACACACACACTCATTTTTAACTAGTCTTCTAAGGGACTGAACTCCAGGTAATCCCTAAGGACCACTGCATGATTTCTTGATTTAGGCTAGCTTGTAGCATTTAGGAACTACCTATCTTCTACCTTTCCTTGCTGAAGCAGACACATATAAAAGAGAATAATAATAACATATAAAAACATACATATGCATTTTAAACACCAGAATAAATGCCACCTTCACCTCCTGGCCAATGGCATGTTTTCAACACCACTTATCATTTCACTACTGAATAATTCTGGTCTTATGCATTCATATAGTGTCAAAGTGCCAAATGTTTGTATNTAACATATAAAAACATATATATGCATTTTAAACACCAGAATAAATGCCACCTTCACCTCCTGGCCAATAGCATGTTTTCAACACCACTTCTTATCATTTCACTACTGAATAATTCTGGTCTTATGCATTCATATAGTGTCAAAGTGCCAAATGTTTGTATAGTGCTGGACTTCTTACAGTATACATTTCTATCCACAATGGAACAAAGTGAATTATTGTACTCAGCATATACCTTCACTTCCAGCGAGTGCTCCTCCATTCCTTTTACCCAGTCACAACCACCCTGCTTACCAAATACCCCCTGCTGTAGTCTTGGAGCACCCTCCTCAAGGTAAAAGGATGCCAGTCCTACCTGTGTCATCACCTTTCCTCTTCTGCTAGGTGCTGCAAGTGAGCCCCCATTATGCATGCAACATGCATCACTGTGTATCACTTCAGCATTTACTATTTTTTAAATGCACGTAGATAGAAAGATAAACAACAAAAGAGGCTGACTCCTGTCAAGTGAGAACGAGGAGTGCTACTTGATGAAAGAGGGATGAGGGGATGAGTGATGATAAATGGGAAACCTTCAGCCAACTTTCCAGTACTAATAGTTTGCTTCTTCCTTGAACCCACACATTTTAAGGGGTGGCTTGAGAATATAGGTTGCCTCATTTTATCTGTTAAGAAACTGAAATGCAGAGAGAAAAGAAGCTTTTACCAAAACCTGTTCAGTACTCTTGCTGTCATTCAAGGTTGAGAAGCCACTATGGGAAGTCATTAAGGATAGCTAAAATATTAACCAGTGCTACCTTAGATAGCAGAATATACTTAACTTTTTTGTGCTAGTTTTAGCTGGGGTAGAGTTTATTTTCTTCATAGCAGCCAGCATGGGGCTGTGTTTTGCAGTTGTGTTGAAAACAGTGCTGGAAACTCGGGAATGATTTAATTATTGCTGAGCTGTGCTTACACAGCATCAAGGCCTTTTCTGCTTCTCATCACACCCCAACAGCAAGATTGGTGCTCATAGATGTTCCAACTGTAGTTTTGGATACATATTCCTGAGGTGGACATATTCCTCTCCGCAGCTCCCAGGTATGACTCACTGACTGGTCCTGGTTGGTATTTTTTTAAGGACCATAGTCAGAAATATGACATGGTTTCTTTCTGGTCCTTGTGTCTGTGTTTCTTGCCATGGAAACCAGGATCTGGGGAAAGACAGCAAGATGACCTGTTCATTCCTGGATCTTGCTCTAACACGTATTTGGACTCACAAATCAGAAAGTACTCTGAGGGTCTGCAGTTTCAATACACCACTAGTGAATGTGAGGAGCTTTAATAGAGCACAGTTGTGTCTTTACTCACAGTTTCACAAACCATTTCCTAGCCTGAACTAGCAAGAGCCCACGGGCTCCAGACACGTGTTGATCCTTGGCTCTTCTCCCCACAAGTTGTCCTCATGTGAAGCTGCCTTCCTCTGGGCTGCTGGGACAGAAGAACTGGGGGTACAAAGTGCAGCAAAAATGTACCATGGAGGTGGGACCCTGCAGGCAATGGTTCATTTGACACATTTTGAAGGCCCTTGACTTGCTGAATATAAATATGTATCTCCAAAGGTGTGGTTCCCGTTGGAAGGCGTACAGCAGTGTTAAGTCCCCTTGGCAAAAAGCTTCTAAAACAATCAACAAAAAGTTCTTAAAATAAGCAAGATTGAGACAGATATCCTCCTGAGAGTTTTCTTTATGGGCAACCTTTGTGAGGTTTTCCTGTTTTATTAATCTTCATCTTTTGTGAGACTGTACATTACAAAAAGCTGGAGAAGTAAAGAAAGAAGTAAATACCTGCAAATTTTATCTCACTACTTAGATTCTCACAGCCCACCTATATTGTTTCAGCAGACTCAGCTCAGTTCTAACAAAAAATATGAGGTTTTTTTTTACTAGAGAGCTTTTATTCCTTACAATGGTTGACTCTTAAATTCCTTTTTTTTAACAATAATATGGAATATTTTGCTGGTTTGTACACCTGAGAGTTATCTCTCCATATAAGAAGCATTTGCCTGTTTGTACGTATAGGTGTGCATGTATGTACATAAATTAGAAAGCTGCAGGTCTAGATAACAGCTTTATAGAGCTTTAGATTACTAGATCTAAATCATTACATATAAATATCATGTGGTCATTGTCATATTAAATATTTAATGCATTCTAGAAACAGTGCTAAAATGAATAGTATATAAAGACAAATATGTCAAGTCACAGCTTAAAAATAAAGTCATTACTTTCTATCATTAGATATGGTTACTTTGTATCTCAAAGCAGTATGTCACACTTCTATTTTCAAAACTGGCTTTATTCTTATCATAGGGTTATTAAGAAAAAGGAAGTAAAAGTGCCTGATCACTACCCAGAGGTTTTATCCACACTTGCATTCTTACATCAAAATGGGTTCTATTTTTCAAACATGTCTCTCTAATGCAATTCCAAAGTCCAAATTCAATAGCAATGAAAGGAAGCATTCCATTTTCAGCCTTGAATAACTGTGTCTTTAAACACTACTAAAAATTTTTAACTAAGCAAGATACATACCGAATTATTTAAAAAACACAAACTATCCTGTGGCCACAAAAGGAACGCATTTGCCCATGGCACATCGGAATACTTTTTTTTTAATTAATTCATAATAAGTATAACATTCCTGTCTAAAAGAAGTTGGCAGATTTTTGTTTATAGTTTCAGCAAAGAGCGCATGTTGTTTTCATCAAAGGCTCCTCAACACGTAGAACCAGACAGTACAGCAGATGCTCCTGCATCTTCATATTGAATTTATATTTCGAAATAAAAGATGAACTTTGGTTAAACATTCTTTTGTGTCAGAAATCACCCCTAAGCTCTTCCTCTGAGCCTCCCCTTCCCAGCCCTCCTAGAGAGGGAGCGGTGCTCACTGCGGGCCTGTCCCACTTAGCACTTGCTACTTGATATGCATGTGAGTCACCACCACCTAAAGGAGCTCATTTCAGTGTTAGGAACTGGTGGTACTACAGGCCATTTAAAAGAAAAAATTATGCTTCAACCTGTCCTATGAACAGAGAAGGAATAATAAAAAATGTGCAGTTCTGTGGTTTTCATCACAGAATTTAGGAAGACTGACATAAATACTGTAAAATGTTTATTCATCAGGAACTTTATAAACTAAAATATTGTTGTTTTCCCTTTGCCATCCATCCAAAGAACATTGGAAAGAGTGTAGAAATAATGCTCAGACATTTTTCCAAGTACAATCTAAATACTGTGCTATATCACCTCAAGTCTTAGCTTGGACAGTGGTAAATATTACAATTTGGCCTAAAGGGAAGAAAAGGGATGGTAGGGATGATCAGTGTGAAAGAGCAAGGCTGAAGTTAATTATGTCTTCTTTGATCTGCAGATCTCATTGAGATTTACTTCTTGCAAGTCAAAACAGATTATGCACTGTGCTGTGAGTTGATGAAGGCTTGGATCACAGCACAGCTGGCAGTCAGGTAGCCAATGCTGTCACAAGTAGCCAGCTGATACAAGCACCCTGTGATTCCAGGGTGAAGCTGGGTCCTTTCCAAAATCACCACTTTCCTCCCTTTATTCTCCCCAGGTCTCAGACATTGTATAAGCCATGTGTCCCAGACACAATATTTGTGGTTGTGTTTGCCTTTACTTCTACCTGCTGTATTTACTGCCTCAAAGAGTAGGAGATGTTATTTCCTCTTTCTCTCTGCTCAAAATTTCCCCCCCACAGCTGTGTTTATTTGCCTTCCTTCCTAGCTTTGAGTTCTCCCCTCTTGGTTCACTAAGAACCCCCTTGAGTGGTACTCAATTATGGTTTCAGAATATATTCATAGGCATTGAACAATGGCTCCTGAAGGTGGGCATCTTCTCCATCGTGGGATACTTGTGCCAAGAAGAGATAACATCCACTTAAAATGTTAGGGAATTAAGCATCCAATTAGAGAGCACCCATCTCTCACTTTGCCTCTGTTTCTCTCCCTTTTGATCCAAGCTAGAGACCTGAAGAGAGTATTGTAGTGATTGAGGAGAAACAGAAAGCACATCTCACCCTCTCTCCCTTCAAGCAGAAGGATGATAATCAGCAGTTCTGCTGATGCTCCCTAAAAGTACTTACTTGAACAGAAGTGTGGCCCTGGCTGGGCTGCCTGTTTTCTGAACTGTTAGAATGTGTGCACTGTGCTGTGTAAGCATTCTGCTAAAAAGATAGACCAAGACACAGAAAATGTTCAGGAACTTGCTGAAAACCATATGGCAATTCAATAACAATGCTGTGAATTAAAAACAAGGTTGAAGTATTTCAAAGAGAAATATTTTCTCACAGAGAAAGAAGGCTTTTATCAACAGTCCTGGGGAAAGTGGAAAATCGTGAGCTCTTCAAGTGATTCATTTTTGCAAAGTTGTTCCTGAGCCATGCTCACCTCTTAAAAAATGGCTTGTTCCAGAACTGGAAATTATTAGCTAAAAGTGGAAACCTACTGATAATCTGTTCAGAGGTATCAAGGATGAAAAAGCAACATCTCCAATGATTCTCAGCCTGTTACTTAATACAACACAACCTGAAAACCTTGACGTTTTCATGAAAACATATTTTTGTTATTGGTGTGTTGTGTTGATAATTTTTTTCTCAAGAGCATGTGCCAAAAACACAAAGGTCACCCTCTGCCTTGACCCACGAAGAGGACACGAGAGCGTCTTTCCTCTGGATGCACGTGTGGCCTCAGCAGAGGTAGCTGGAATCTGTCCTGTCTCAGCTTCCTCTGCCACAGCTTCAGCTTCTAGTTTCTATCCTACACATGAAGCTCAAACATTTGCCACCTTACTGATCCATTTTTTTATGAATCATAATTATCATGGCTACTTCACCAACAAAACGTTTGGGAAAGGGCTCTACCTGTGTTAAGTGTGGCTACACAAGGATGAGCTCCCGTAGCCACAGCAGCAGGCAACTGCCAGGGCTGTATGTGTAGTGCTGAAAGAGAAAATGTAGCACAGTGTCTCATTCCATTCTGGGGCACCTCAGCAGACCCGTCACCTTATGAAGCAGACAGTTTCCCAGAGCCATAAGAGGTTGTTCCAGGCAGATGTTTGACAGGCATAGCCACAGCTGTAGAGCTGTGAGGTCTTAGGAAAAACCTCCATCTCTGATCCACTCCAGTATAGGAGAGATGTGATTTCTTTCCAACACAAGCTCTGTCTCCCTCGTAAAACTAATGAGAACACCTTGTGGCTGGACTGATGGTGATACAGAGTTTGTCTTTCTACTAAAATGACATGTAAATGAAAGCAGAGCCTTCATCTTTCTTGAGTTTTGTATTCACGACAGCTCTGGCTAAGGAAACTTGTCATTTTTAAGGAAACCTTTTCTTTTCTTTAAAGGTAGCAAAACTTTTAAAGTTACAGCACATTTAGTTCCATTTTAAGTTAGGACTTTCAGACAGTACTCCAAATCAACTATAGTTGGCTGTAAGAGGCTTAAACCATTTAAAATATGAAACAGAGATGCATTCGTTACATTTGAAAATAAATTACTGAACAGGTTTGATAGCAAATATAGCTCAGTTCAACACTATGGTTTAATGAAGAAGTAGTGAAAGAAATAAATTACATATTCTGTGGTTAATTTAGTAAACATATATATTTGCAAAGGTAGTCTAATCACTGACACACAAAGGGCTTTGCATAAGCTTTGCTGTGAGGCTGAGGCAATTTTAATGGCCATCCTTTTTCCTTTCAGTGTGGGTTTTACTGAACATGGCCATGCTCTGGTGTCGCTGACGCGGACTGTGTCAGTCCCCTTGGAGAGGTGCTCTGACAGCCAGTCAGAAATGTCACATCTCCACCCTGGGTTGATCCTCTCTGTCCATGTCATCTGCACTCATTACATTGAGTGGGCTGTGATGCCCAGAGTTGCTCAGGTTATGATCATGTAAGAGGAGACCGTTCTGGCTGTTTTCCTGACACATCTGTTCAGTTCCCAAATCTCATCCTGACAGCTTCTATATATCTGTGAACTTGGACAAGGTATTGTCTGACCTTCATAGAGAGTCAGACGTCCAGCACCTTGGCCTTTCTGGCAGCAGCAGCCTTCTGTGGAGGGTATGTGTGGAATAAAGTAAGAAAGATTTTAGGGACAGAAATTCTATTTAATATTGCTAATCAGTTGTTCATAGCTGAAGGATCTGAACTTTCATTCAGAATTTTTATTCTGGGGTGGGGGTTTTTTGATTTCAGAATACTGGAAAAAAACCACTTTTGTTATTTTAAGACATAATGCAGGCACTCTGAAGATGCAAGGCATTAGCTTTTCAAGAAAGTATCTCTGTGTGAGACAGTTTGAATATGTATACTGGACAAATGGTGTGGATGGGAGGTGGAAGAACAAATGGATGGCAGAACTCTGGTATTGACCAAACGTAGCTGCTTCTGCCTCTGTAATGATTCATGACTACAGCTGGCTTCATGACCTTCCTTCCACACACCAGTGGATACTATAATGAAACACGTTTTCTTCAGAAATGCATATGAGATTAAAACAATGGTGAAAAATAATTGTGTGGCCTCTTGACTTTGTGAGAAAGTCCTTTTTTTTCTAAAATCTTATTGGTGCCATAAAATGAAAGAAAAGCCTTAAAATACCTAATATTGTATTCCTAAAAAAGCATGTACTTCACATTTATCAAACCCTGTAGACTCAATATTTTTCCTTTAACAAAACTTCATTCCTGTACACTGTTTGCATTCCACTGCAAGCATGTAAATGCAGTCAAAAACATGAGTCTTTCACAATAACAAAATTGACAACCAGATTTAGCTGAGAGAATTTGACTCAGAGCACAACAGTGTCACTCAGAGGGATTTTACAGAATGTTATTTTTCAGAATAAATACTTCAAAAAAGTGAAGCAGGATCACAGTGTTCCTAGCTTTCAAGTAGGAGCTATGGGGAAAACAAAAATTAGTTTATATGAGTCTAATATAAAAATGGTGCTTCTTCAAAACTCAAAAGGGCCTTATGGAAAAATTTGGGGTGTTGATTTTTATGCATAAAGCATCTGTAGTAAAGGAGAATTTATACAATAGGATTTGGGCAAAGTGCACTTTCCCTGGAAGGCACACATAACAACAGGAAAGCTCTTCTCATAAGGGGCATACAGAGGCTGTAAATGTTTATTGTGTTATTGACAATTATCTGTTTAAGACTGGGATTACTCAATGAGTAGTTCAGAAAATACTGTATGATGGCTTAATTGCTTCAGTATCTAATTAATTTTTAAAATACTCTGTAGATAAAGAAGATAGGAAAATACTGGATGCATGTTTCTGATTGGGAATTTTGCTCTAGCTGCCTTCTTTTTATCGAGGGGGATTCACGTTTGTTTCAATCCAAAAAAATTTCTATAGTCATCCTTTCTTTTCTTCATATCTACTAAACGTGTGTGAATTTTAGCTTACAAGTTAAGATCAGAATTTGTTGTGAATTCACTGCCCTAATAAAGTGATGGTAGGTGATATTTGTTAGGTTTTTTCTACGATTGACGGCTAACTTTCAGAGACTAACAAAAACCAATGGTAACGTTGTGGCAACCAG
The DNA here is from genome assembly GCA_013400495.1 of Nicator chloris. NCBI lineage: Eukaryota > Metazoa > Chordata > Aves > Passeriformes > Pycnonotidae > Nicator > Nicator chloris. The sequence goes on along the minus strand of WAAE01005421.1, from coordinate 11,266 downwards.
CGAGATGCCTGTGATCCCAAGACTATCACCGAAAGAGAGACAGCAATTGTTCTAAAGCTTGCCGGAGAAAAGAAATTTCCTTTATTGTGAAAGAAGTTATCTTGTGAATGGATATTCTGCAGGTTCAGAAGACTTATTAAGTAACCTGGTTTATTCACAAACCAAGGAAAAGTCGTGTCCTGTAACAAATTTTCCAGTGTAAAATTTAATTATCAAGTCATTGGCTTCTAGCACTTCTCTTGCAATTATTCCAAAGACCAATAGACTTACTAGTCAGGAAGCTTTACATATATTCAGACTATATTTTAGGCCATTACACTTAATTCTAATGCACTAAATAATTTCTTGTGAAGGCCTGACCCTCTGAATATTCTCGACCAGCATCATATAATACACTTTTAGGTTTTCCACCTATCATCATGACAGAGACTATTTCTCCTGTCCCCTTTTCAATTTTTAATTTATTTCTATTAAGGTTGCAAAAGTAAAAATGAGAAATCCTTTATTCAAAGGATAGGTTGCAGAAATCAAAAATGCCCAAGCATGATTCAGCCTAGAGAGGCAGGGTATGTTTTTGAAATATGAAAAAAACATTCTTAAATGACATATATGGAAAGGCAGATCTGAAGATGTGATTGAGCTAGAAATTATTGTATGTCTCTTCTTCTGCTTTCTGTGTTTGCCAATATCCTCCTGATAGTGAGATGAGACCAATGTAAGAAAAGTCTTCATTCCTCATTCCTCTTTGAAAAGATACTCGTGTTTGCGAAGCACTAAATTATAATGGATTTTTGACATATATTCATGTCTAATGAACTAGTCTATAGAGGCAATATTCTCTTCACTTTCAAGTGCCTCATTAAAGGATATTTAATGTTAATTATTTGTATTATTAGAGTGCCTATCTGCCCCAATAATAAATTAGGTGCTTCTTGTGGGGCTAAACACAATAATGCCATACAAATTAACAAGTTTCTTGACTCAGGCTTTATGACTCTTTTCATCACAAAATGTGGCATGGAATATTACAAAGAGCACATTAGAAAAATTCCCAAACCCATTACATTTGAATGGCATTTCAGGCCTTGTAAGTTCAAAATTCAACAGGCAACAACAAAACTACCTGAGACTCTCGCACAGACACACTTCATATTCCTGATTTCCATGGCCCAAGGAGGTATCTCTTGGGAAAACCTGATGCCCAAAATCCCTTGCAGACCAGCTAGTCCCAGATTCAGTAGTCCCAGAGCTCTCAGTGCCTGTATATTAGCACAGCTATTACATGGTTTGTTTTAAATTAGGAATTTAGGAATTCTTCCGTCCACAAATCTGGGGTAACCCAGAACCAGACTCTTGGGCTGTTTGGAGCTGTTGCTCTTTTCTGCCAGAAAGCTAATTCTTCAAAAAATTGGAGCAAAGTGAAATGGAACCCCATTTTCCTATTTCTATTTTATAATACTATCCATTGGCTCAACTGCTATTCAGCTTGAATGATTTACAGTAGAACCAAAAATCAATAGTATGAAACAGAGGAAAAAACCTGAACATTATATAATTTCTGTTTTCTAATTCACAGTGACATGTATGAACAAGAATAATTGACAATCAAGGGTTTATTTGTGCCATATTTTAAAAAGTACATCCATTTCAGGAAAACAATTGTGTATGTACTTAAATTTTAAGCAGTTGAGGGGTCCAAAGTATAGCAACTTTATAAACCTCTTGTAGAAGTACCTCATACATTATAGAGCATTCATCTAAAATCCTGACCTTTAAATCCAGTATTTAGTTTATTAATCCCCATAATGTAAACCAGTCAGAGATATTTTAGACATGTGACATGTGTGCCTCGGAATGTGCACACTTTTTCCAAAACATCAGCCTAAGGACACCACCTTTCTTTTCAAATATTGTTTTGCCTATGTACTGACAACAAAAATACTAAATATATCTGCCTATTTCAACTATGCAGCACGTAGCAAATGACAAGGAGAACTCAAAATTCCCCCTCTCCAGCCACCTCTGTTACACTGCCAACTCCTCCGTGGTGTCAGCCTCCCAAAGGATGACCACCAGAAACCATCACACCCCTGAATGGGCTCTTTCCTGGGGGCAGGAGGGAGGGAGGTGAGCAGGAAGCAGCTCTCCTGCTGCAGTCTTGTGGTTCTTGGGCATGTGGGGAGAACATGAGCACCACAGGTGAGAGCAGGGCTGAGCTGGGCTGCACCTGCTGTGCAGAAAACTCATATTGCAGACATCGTGCCAATACTGGCACTTACTGCCAACTTCTTCTGTAAACTGGCTCCAAACAAGTATGTTGTGTACAAAGAAGCATGCTCTTTATAAAGCTGTTGGAACTTCCCAAAGTAAAAGAAGCGCTCATAAAAAATACAGGCAGTATCTGCTCTTCTCTAACTTTTATATCTCGAGCAGGTGGTCATTGGATTTGTGTTTTTCCTTAAAGAGTTTCTGTACATAACACGGTAATTATCAGTTCAGTGGCAAATGGAAAGGCATTTATTCAAGCTTTTCTAGCATGCAAGCATCACTTAATGAAACAGTATTTCTTTGCATACAAAGGAAAATAAAAACAACAAATCCATTTTTTTTTTTCAAAGTCTCTTTTGAGGACATGTACGTGTCTGAGACCAAATCCTAAATCTTATAATCTCTTTGGAAGGGTGACATCAGAGCTTCTAATCTTATTTGCAGAATACTCCAGCATCTACAGTTCACTTAAAAACATTAAAATTCTAAATGGAAAAGTCAAGAAAAGGTGGTTTTAATCATAAAACTCTTTCTGAAAAAAGTCCTTACAACCTTTAAAGAACAATTCATTCGTTTCCAACATTGTGTAGGCTACCCAGAGAAAATAGCTTGGCTTTGTTTTGGTTTGGTTTTCTTTGGGTTTTTTCAGAAATAACAAGGCAAAAACTTCACCCACGCCACTAATTGCCACCATTCTACCAACATGACATTTCTTTCTCTCCGAATGTCCTTTAAACCAGCTCAGAAATTACTCAAATGAAAATCTTACCTTCTACTTATAGGGTGACAGCATATTAAATAAAATGTCATTAAAGTTCCGTGCCTTTTTAATTTCATACTTAAGTTAACATAACGTTGGCGTTAGATATTTGTCCATGAAGAAGCAGCCTAGCACAGGCTGAAATCAATGAAAATGCATACAGAAATTTCTTAAGCCCACCACCTAATAATTTTTATCCATAATTATTTGTGCTACACCATTTCCCATAGAATCTATTCTGGAAAGGCAGAGAGCACTAGCTGAACAAAACAGTACACATGAAAGTATTATATTTTTTGCTTCCTTCTCAGTCATTATAATAAAATAGTGGATATAGAACCAGATCACCCTGTTTGTTCAGCTAACAATTATTTCTCTTAAATTCCAAAAAGTTTAATGTCTGCCTAATCTTGAGTGATAGCCCTAATCAAACTTTTGTTGTCTCTTTCTGCCAGCATCTGAAGAGTGCTTAAAAGTAAACAGAAATGATGGAAAGGGAATCCCTATAGCAGAAATTAAGAAATAAAATACAGGGATTAACCTCCAGCCTTGTGTGCCTTTATCTCCTCTCTGCCTTGCAACTAAAGAGAGACTGTTTAACCATTAAAAAAGATTAAAGGTATTAATTAGACTAAGAGATAGAAACCTATCACCCTTCTGTCAGAGCAGACCAGAAATAAACCTTCCTCCAGATAAAAAAAAATCTATATTTTTAGAGTTTAGTCAAAACAAAAGTCCTGTTGATCAGTGTTCTATATTTCTATTGTTGTCTAAAAGATTAAACAAATGAGCCTGAAACTGAATAAACATTTTGACCAATTTGTGTATGAGGGACAGAGCCACTACTTCCTCTTTATAGCAAAGTAGCAGCACTTCACACAAACAAATATAATTCTGTTGGGATTTCACAAATCTATGTAAATAAAACAATGGAAGAAGATTAACAGACAGCCCCCAGCAGTGGAACTCTGAATTGTGTTCTTTTTTCTCCCCAAAATGAGGAAACTACACAGTACATTTAAATTATGTAGAAAGTATTATAAATGTCTTTTGCAGTAGAAACAGATATTATAGCAAACTGCAGCTATATGCCATGTCTAAGGACAGATTAGACCTCTTTTAGAGTCAGTTGTCAGTAGAAGATTACAAAATATTATTCAAGACAGAAGATGACTGGCAGGAGAGAATATATTTTTATCCAAGAATAACCCATTTTTGAATTTTTCAAAGTTGTGTGTAATTCTTTTCTAAAATCTTATGGATAAAAAAAATTGCAGTTTTCAATCAGACATCCTTATAAAAAGAATAGATGATAATAAAATACATTCATCCCATCATATGTTAGAGGTGACCCTGTTAGAAAAATAGATTATGATGAGGTTGGAAAATTGTAATGGGCTATATTAAATAGCCCTATTTGAAATATTTTAAAGTCAGCTGCAAAACAACAAATTGAAAATAAAATTATATTAAAGGTCACAATCAAAGAAATTCTTTGGACTGATAGTATTAGTCAAAGATAATTCATTATTCTACTGAAAAGTCCTTATATACATGTATGTGTATATATATACATATATAAATACAAATATTGAACACAGATACACAACTCACAAAATATTCATGCATAACTACCTTTTTCTTTCTGATTTAATTATTCTGCAAGTAGTGTAATGACCCTAGGGCAGAGTACACTGGATTTACACTGCTGTAAGAGGCAAAACTTTGGCTCCCAACTTTTAAAATGTACTACTTCTTTACTTATTTAACAGCAAATCAGACAACGATCTCAGAAAAATTAAGCCAGAGAGAGGCAGAACACTAGACAAATTTATTCCAATGCTTTTTAGCTCCTGAATGAATCTTGGTATCTCATATAGATGAAATATCAAATAGCAGAATGGGAGGGATCTCTCCAAAATATTTTCATTTCCAAGCAAGATAAGCTGTATTCTCTGAAACCACTTCAGGATAAATTTGAAATTCTTTGGGGGGGGGAAAAAATGTCAAACAGTAATATATTGGGGGTTTTTTCTTCATATTTAAGGTGATTCTAAAATGGGTCAGAGAAGACAAATAACTAAATATTGATGCTCATATGAACAGCTCCAAAACAAGATCATTTTTTTTAAAAAAACAAATAAATAAAAAGCATTAGCTTTGGGATTGACAGTCAAACAAGCAATTCTGAAGATGTCTCACCACCCTCATAATAATTTCTTCCCAGCATCTAAACGAAATCTGTCCTCTTTCAGCTTAAAACCATTTCTGCTTGTCCTTTCAGTTGTTGCCCATGTAAAAAGTCACTTTCTCTTATTTACAAATCCCCTCTATGGACTAAAAGGCTGCAATGAGGTCTCCCTGGAGCCTTGTCTTCTCCAGGCTGAACAACCCCAACCCTCTCAGCCTGTCTCCCTAGGAGAGGTGCTCCATTCCTTCTCCCAGCCTGGCCCACTGTGCAATGGGGATAAAAGCTGTAACTGGTAGTAAACCCCATGAAAGAAACCTCCATCTCCTCATTTGTGACCTTGCTGATGAAATCCAACTTGTCTCTATGTTTCGTGTGAGTCTGTAAACTGCAGTTTTCCAAAGGCACAAAAATTGGCCAAGCACCAGATTGGCAGGGGACACAGCCACAAAACAGAGCACAGAAAGCTCCTTTTCTGCTAAATGCCTTGCTCCAAAGCAGAGGGACGCTTGAGATCTTCAAAGAGAAATGTACCAGCAATCTCCTTTGTTTTCTTGTTTTGGGTTAAAAGGGTATTTCTCCTGCTTTTCAAACGTGCTTACTGAAAATAACCAGATCGTTTTTGAAAGGAACTTCAAGCGAAAGACAGAATAAAAGGAAAGAAATCAGCTGAAGCAAATACCCACTTGGGAAAACTTCAACCCATGTACTTAAAATCTAGCAAAACTTTCACAAGCAGAAACATTTTTTCATAATATGGACTATAACTAATACAAAGTATCAAACAATCATAATATGCATGCCAAGAAAAATATCAAAGACCATGCCACGGTAAAACACTCCAGCATGAATGTTGAACAGCACCCAAGGCAAGGAGACAACTCTAGCATCAAGTGGGCTTTGGTCTCTCCAGTACCCAGAGACCAAGGCAAGTGGTACAACCCTGACCTTAGACAAGGCTGCAACTGTCGACGGGAAGCCTTAACCAACTTATTGCTGTGTGATAACACCAGCCAGGAATACATGGATGTCCTCAGATCAATATTCTTCTGCCCACCAACCTGGGCAACATTCCTCGTGAGTGGCTGTAGATGTTACCTTGCAAGTCTGAAAGGAAGTTTGCTGGTGAGCCAGAAAAGTGACTTCAACACCAGGACCGTTTTTAGCAGGTAAACCTGGACATTGCAAACTTATCAAAAGCATGATTCAAAAAGAAAATGCACACAGAAAAACCCTGAGTGTTTTCAATCTCTTCCATGTTCAGGGGCTTTCTACAGACTTTTTTTTCTTGGTTTAAAAAATGATCATAAAATAAATCAGAGAAAATGCCTAACTTAGTATAAAATCTACCCCAAAGTTTTTAGTCCACTTAAGATGTGAGAAGAAACTACAATTTTCTTCACTGGTATCATAAATATCTCTTTGCAGTTCATGCAATGAGAAATTGTGCCTCTTAAAAATTATAACATTCTCAAGGAATTCCCACTGAAAAACTGATATATGGAAAACTCCTCCATCCTGCACACAAACAAAATTCAGTCCTATTATAATTTTTTGGGCATTTGTTTTCTCTTCTGTGGAACAAGAACCTTTTCAAGTCCAGGTGTCACCATATTTACAAAACTATACCTTCTCAACTTCACCATCTGTAAAAAGGGAATGGTTGAATTCCACCGTATCTGCAGAAGAGTAGGAAGGACTGAATAACCAAGATTAAGGTACAAATCAAGTTTTAGCTGTTTGACTTGAAAGTCAAAACTGAGAAGAGAATATTGGCGGTGATCAGCAGGAAAATTTTTGTTTTGAGTTTTCTCGGCAGGGAAAATAGTACATGAAGATGTGTATTAACTCTGCAGATCAATTTTTTTTTTTGTTTGAAGGATTATAGTGTTAATTATTTTAACCTCTGTCTCAACATTCAAAATAAGAAAGACATTTTGCCTGTTATTATGCACGTATTCAGCTAGAAGAGCAAAATAATTTCATCCTTTTTTTATATATTTAAGAAACAAAACAAAAAAACCCCAAAGGTTTTTCATGCCTTTTTAGTGGGAATTTACAAAGGCTTCAAACTTGCTGTGCCAATGTTCAAAGCAAATTAAGATAGTTGAGTTACTGTGGAAAATACTCAAAACAAGATTCATAAAATGGACATTCTAAAGGAACATTGACTCTGGCAGTGACAGTGACTGCCTCTGTAATAATGTATTTCAAATTATTTAGCTGATTAAGTACCTCCAAGAACACAAGAATATACCAATTTTTAAGTGCTGATTCAGCTGAACGTTTTAGATGAATGTAGCCTCCAAAGCATTTTAGGTGGCACTCCTTCCCAGACAGAGATGATGGGAGTTTGACACACAGAATGCTTGACTCTTTCTTCACATGTACCAGCATAGCAGTGCTGAGTTCAGTGCTGTTACTCCTGTGTGTTAACAGTGTGCATGAGAGGAGAATCAGGCTCAGCGTGTGTAATAACCCACCAGCACACTTTACATTCCTGTTCGGCATCCTGTTGATGAATGAGCTGCTGCATGGTTCTCTGAGGGCCATTGACTTCTGAATCAAAATGATGATATGATTGTGCTGCTGCATTTGCATGTTCTTGCACCTTCTAAATTCAAATGGAAACAGTGCCCACCCACAAAGAAAAAAAAAACAACAGCATTTTTTAAACACAAAAACTAGAATACATCCACTCTAATAGGATCCAATCTAATTCACATGACTTAGTCATATTGCTATTGTCCTCACCTGACAAGCTTACCTGTAGCATACAGCCTACAGAATAGGACACTCAAGAGACTTCCTAAATCCTGACTATATTCTGCTACAGCTTCCTGTTTCCTCTCATGCCCTGTTTTGTATCATGGGCAAATGTCCAGCTGGCCAGCCCCTGAGGTGAAGGATCTGATCATTCAAACACAGCCACAGTAGGACTACAAGCTCTCATTTCACTCCACCTCCCATAGATCCTCTGGGTAGGATTCCAGCTCCCAGTTTCCTCTGCCAGTGCACTTCTAAGGGTGTCTTAAACTCACATTTCTGCTGATCTGTGCAGGGCCAGGAACAAAACAAATCCTGTATTGTGACCATTCCCAACCAACCAGAAAAAGCAAACTATGCCTAAGTAGTCTCTGCTCAGCTCTGAAAGTACCATGCCACTGTGAGCTCTTCAAGCTGCTGACAATTGATAACAATAGGATTTAATTGTTTTTAAAAAGAATGCAGTTATCTATGATCAGCAGGTACAGTAGAGAGATTTAAATTCAAATTTATACCAACGCATCTTTGTGAAAATGTGCCTCTGCCTACATGTGTGCAAGATGCTCAGTCTTAGGGAAAGAGCTTATTCTTAAACCTAATTCTAGGTCAATGAACCTTAGCTCATATGAACAATATCATTCTAACAATAACCTGGATTTATTGCCTTAGAAATATAATATTAATAAACATCAGTGATGAATGTGATAGTGCATTCAGAACTGCTTGCTGATTACATTTAGTACCAGAGAATGTTTCAGTATGTTGTGGAGGAAGGACTGTACAATCTATTCATTTAAAATGTCTTTTTTCTTTCTCCTCCCAAGATTTGGAGCATCTGAATAAAAGTGTTGGCATAGACTGTCATGCACAAAATCTTGGCAGCTGACTGTGCTGTGCAATAGAGATATTGAATTCAATATAAACAATATTGCAACATTTCAAAATGCTCATATATTTTTTTATTATCTTGTCCCCTTCTGTTTACAGTCATTCTTGCATAGTCTGTCATCAATAGAAATTTAGCGGGTTTTGGGTTGGAGTTTATAATAGTACTTGCTCTACCTTATGAAATGAAAAGCAACAAGAAATAGTCTGGCATACATGTACTAAAGCCATTTATAGATTCCACCTTAAGATCTGACTTGGTACAGCTCCATAAAAACCAAATGCACATCTCAGGCCAATAGGCCATCTCATTTTCAATTATCACGAGGCCAGATTAAGTGCCCTGTCAGCTTTTCCAGCCCCACAGCTTCAACAAAGCCTCTCCCTATCAAGGAAAACTGCTGCAGTCATTGCCCTAACCCTAGACCATTTATTGTTACGCTCTTTGATTTAAAAAATAAATAGAAGTTCTTCATGCAAACATTTGCCAAATGGGATAAGATTGCCTTCAAAAATAGCTTTCTATAGGGAGGCTTCTGAAGTACCTGAAATAGGGTTTAGACTGTATTTTTTTCACCTACTAACTTAAGATAGTCCCATGTACATTCTAGAGGCGCTGAGAGATGACATCATTATGTTAGTCTAATGTGTTCTGTTATTTTTTGTTTTCAATTACCGAATATTATTCCCCTACTTTGTTTTTAAATATAAAATGAATTTAATTGTATCCGCGAGGTTTTTTCCAAACATCACTACGTCCACTTGATATAGCACAATGAGACAAACAGGTTCTATATTACTTTATATGCCATTAATTTTTATGCATTGGCTTCTTGAACATCTCGTAAGAAGTGATTTAACCTCGCTGAGATACAGTCCTTATATCTGTACAATGGTAATAATGCTACTGAGCTGCTTTCTTAAATTCTTTGATGAATATACTATGTAAAAAGTAAGAATTAACAGGATTAATAGTCTTTAAGGGCCAGAACTGTCTAATCTGCTCTTGTGTATATAGTAGGCCATGTGATATCATGGCAGTTTTATTTGTGCTGAGACCAAGACCCTGTGTTAGACTTTGAAGGACACAGAATTTACCATATCCTTGGAAGTTTATTCCAGAGCTTATTAACACCCTACTTCTACCCCATTATTAATCTGTATCTCATACTAATCTGCGTTCATGCTAAATCCAACACAAATCATTAGTTCTCACCTATCTTTTTTTTTTCTACAAGATTAAAAGCCTCTTTTGTACCTGGCATTTTCTTCTTGCCAACCTCCTTACACAGTATGATCAAGTAATTTCTCAGTCTTTTTTCGATATTATTATTATTACTGCTGCAAATGGAGTCAGACTGAAGATCTCAGCCTGAACACTGAAATCCTGTGCTTAAATACAAAATGAGAATAGCATAGAGTATCAGCAGTGCTAGCTCTCCTGTGGTGCCCTGCCAATGTTCTTTAATCTTGATCAGGAAAGACCACCTGCAAGGCTAAGCTGATAGTCTCATTCTTCCTGTCCATTCATTCCTGGGTCGCTGAGCTCAGTCTGCCAACATGGGTATCAATTAGTGCAAAAAACATCATCAGAATTTCAATTAAGCTGTGCTAGTGTCCCTGCATTTAAAGCACTGTTGTCAAAATTGTGCAAATTGAAACAAAAAATCTATGGTCTGTAATTAAGTCTGTCCTTTTTAAGCCTGAGATCAAGTATTTTTCTAAAAAAAAAAAGTAGAAGAAAAGATAAATTACTTTCAAAACAGTGGGGGAAAAACCGTAAGACAGTCAAAGATGTTATTCCTCTGACTCAAACACATCTTTTATTTTTAAATGACATTTCACAGACCATTAGTTCATAATGTGAAGTACTGCTTTTGGACATTAAGAGTAATAAAAAATCCTTCTGCAGAGAAACCCATGTTCAGGTTACTTTTCTTCTTAAATATATTTTTAATTTGTGGGCTTAGTGTGAAATTCTTACAGAGACACCCTTGCAGTGATTTACTCTGGCTTGCTGTGAAAAGGCAAGTCTTTAGACAAGACATGTACACAGATAAAAATGCTGATGAAGGCAGGCCAAGGTACATAAAATTGCACAGAAATATTTATACGAAATATGGACAAATCTAATAATTTTCCTGTCTAGCTGAACCAAATTTTTGAATCTAGAAACGAGGTGGAGGTACCCTGTTCATAGGCCCTGATTCTCATGGGGAACATCAACCACCTTGATGGCTGATGGAAAACAAAGCAAAAGCACAGCTCAGCATATGCAGTCCAGAAGGTTCCTGCAAAGCACTGATGAAAGCTTTTTGACTCAGGTGGTGGAGGATCCATTGGGAGAGGTGTGGGCTGGACACTGTCCTGGCAAGCAAAGAAGGACTGGTTGGGGATGT